>APFE031606175.1:0-18346 GCA_000404065.3 Pinus taeda | reverse complement strand
TATTTGTTCCATTCTATTTCATTTAGGAATTTGACTAGAATTGCAAACACTTCTTATTAACCCATGATTCATGCATTTTTTGTGACTTCCATATTTGATGAAGTTATTTGTTGTAATATTTGAGGTAAAGGTTGGACTGTTTTCCTTCAAGGTTTGGAAAATACTATTTCATACATGTCTCGTGTAACAAAAAACGTGGTGATTTTGTTATAGTGGTTGTCACTAATTGAAAAAACACATCAAATCCTAATGTCATGCTTGGGGCAGCCCTTATTGCAAGTAAATCTTATGAATTAGACCTATGGAGGTAAGACATGGATTAAGACTAGTCTTTCCCCACAATTTAGAGTTGTTACTAAATAATTGAGGTAGGGTAGTGTGCATAACTAATTATATCGACAAGGCTTTACGCTTGTTGGGTATGAATGTACATGTATTGGGAGCTCAATGGATATTCATGAATTTGTGAGATCTACTATTGATGAAAATGACTTAATTGTGTTATTTGTGTTGTCCCACAACATTTTTTTTTAAGGCCATCTTCATCTTTTGACTCGAGAAAACTACCTTGCTCCTCTTTCATTTATACTTGCATATGATCTTATTGGTATTGTTGACATTGATTTTTGGATGAAGACTATTGGTAATAGGAAGGATGGGAATAAGGCTTACTTTAGAAATGTATAACCTTCATCCTGAAGAAAATAGAGGTTGTATAATCTATTTTCCTACCGGACATGTTTAAGAAAACATATGAAGCAATAACAAAGGGAAACCCTATGTGGAACCAACTTCCTATTCTAACTAGCACTTTCTATGTATGAGATCCAACATCCACTTACATACATGATCCTCCATATTTTAAAGAGATGACAATGATTCATCTTGGTCCACATGGTGTAAAGGATGCATATTGTTTTCTTAACTTGAGGGACAACATAACAAAATATCAAAGTTATTTTGTAGGGAACATCCGAAAAGATAGTCCAACAACAAAGCACCTTATAGAGTGTGGTGTTTATGGAAAATACTTCACTTCCTATGCAAGCCATCAAGGACATGTTGAAATCATGGCTAGGGGAACATCTAAAAATATCTTCTTGGTGAATAAGCTGTTGAATGGTGAATTTGGGTAGAAAACCATACATATTTCCATTGGATAAAATTTATATGTGTATGATGCAACTATGAGGTAAAAAAGTGTAGGGCATGGTACACTTGTTCTTGCTAGAGCTAAATATGGTAGTGGAAATTCCCACGATTGGACTACAAAGGGTCTAATGTTGTAGGGTGTGAATGTGATTATTTCGAAATGTTTGAATGCATTCATCACAAAAATTTGGTTGGCATGGTCATTATTCCAATGTGTTACAAATTTAGTGAGGATGTTGAGTCACTAATCTGAAGATCAAAATTTTGCTCAAAAATGAAAGTGCCCAAAAATCATTGGAAACTGGTGTTAAGTTGTAGTGTTCACCGTTCTGATTCCAAAAACACTTGAATCACCTCAATCCAATGTCGTATGACAAAGTTATGATTTTTTAATCATTTGAATCAATAGCTAAAAAATTTGCAGGTGTGTTGACTGGACCGTTGACTAGGAATTCCGTACTGCTGACATCAGCTTGCCTACTTGGCATAGAGTCAACCAATCACAGAGTTCCAAGTTTCAGGTTCGTACAGGTCCATTTGGTCGATTTTGATTGGTTCGTTTTGTTTTGGCCATCCAATGGAAGGCTTCCATGAGGCCCAACTAGAGGCTACCAAGTGGCGCCTCCACACTGGTCAAAAATTTGTTAATGGTCAGAAGCCCTCAGTGGGGATCGAACCAATGACCTACCGCAACACAACTCCAACTTTTACTATCTCGCCTACATCATGTTTCTTAACCTATGGTGGCACCACATATATTTAGGTTTTGTAGTTGGGCGCATTGGGAGGAGGGCCAAGTGGTGAGCCCTAACCACCCATCGTATCGCACCCATAGAACCATGGCGAAGACTGAAGTGGAGCGGGGATTAGCCCCTAGTCATCGCACCAGTCCATGGGACCACAGATGGATAGGGAGAGGGCTTAGCAGAGAGGGTTAGACATTAAGCCTCAACCCTCAGTCATGACCATTGTTGGGTAATTTAATTGACTATTAAATTACTTGCATTTATATGTCAATCCGGGTATGTCAACTTGCGAAGTACACTGCATTGTATGTGTTAAGAGATTAACTTTCAACATTTATGCATAATTGAAATGAATTGGAAACTTCAAAAGGAAATTAGATTCTTTAATATAGATCATGAAAGTACTAAGTCTTTAGAAATGAAATTAATGTTAAACTATAAAAGAAAACATAAAGATTATTGATCTAAGAAAAAATGATATTTTACCCTATGAAAGCAAGGAGATTTTGTTCTACAACTTATAAACTTTAATCTATAGAATCATGAACATTTTAATCTAAGAAAGCATAAACCATTAATCTATGATAAGCATAAACAATTAATCTATTTAAAACAAATCATTCATGAGAGTATGAAATAAATGGAAAGAATGTATACTATTCTCACGGATCTCTAGGGGGGCTACTGAGTATTGCAAGGTGTCGAAAACTCATGTCAAGAGAAAAGATTTAAATCACCAATTTCATTCAAAGTTGCGCCATATTAAAAAAATTTACATTCGATGAAAAAACAGAGTTCTTCTCCTCCAATAAGTAGCAGCAATTACAAATTAAGACCATCCTTGACGTCTCTGATCATCCCCCCTCTCATCAAAGAGACTGCAGTTTATAAAATTTTGAGACAATTAACAAACTCAGAATTTTCTTGCTTGAGTTTTAGTCATGAGATCAAATCAAATAAAATTTCATGGATTTTGGATCAAATATCAACCTATCTATGATCAAACTTATCTATCTGCCAGGAATTTGCTAAAGAACAACTTGTTCAGGGCTTTTTGTTGATTGTGCATTAAATGAAAAATTGAAAAACCGTATATCCATGCAATCTACAAAATAAGGCTCCAAATAACTTCGAAAATATATCAAATGGTAATGAATTTGAGAAAGCTACAAATTGAGAACCTAATTGGGCTCGTGCTAAACAAAACCCATATTTTTTTTCTTTCAAAATTTGCTTTCATGTGCTCAGAAAACACGTTTAAAGTTGACTGGTCAAAACTGTTGTGCTTTTCCCTTCAATATCTTGAAATTGAACCCTGGACAAATGATGATCATCACCACCAAAGAGATATGACCCATGTTTCTAGCTTCTTTGATTGTGCCAATAAACCATTTATTGTTGGGAAACCACACGATAGACTACACAACAATTTTCCAAAATCGAGTATAGCTCCGTTGACTTACCCTCAACTTGAACCACCTTCCATGTGACATTTTAGATTGTATTGAGGACTTCCACCAACAATGGTTTGAACCAACCTAGTTCCATCTTAACAACGGAACTATCAAGAGCCCAGAGGGATAAAATCTCTCGAGGTGCAAACCTTTCCTCAAGTTTTGCACTCAAAAAATAGGTTTGCACCTCTAGAGATTTGATCCCTCTCGACACTTGATAGATACGGTGTTAGGATGGATCTTTAAATTTATAGATGGAACACATCTATATTAATTATTACAAATATATTGATTACAATTGAGCTGGCATTACAAATGTTTACTTACATTACATTTCTTTTTATTTATACATGTGCCCTATACTATGTTGTAGTTCGGGAAAAAAAGTGAATCGGGTGAGGGGAAATATTACAGAAAATATAATATTACAATATTATATGTTACCCAATATTTATAACCACCTCGAGGGGGTGGGGGGATACTAATTAAAATGTAATATTATTAAATTTTACCTAATATTTCAGGTCAAGCCCCACCATAAATATTACATTCTACTCAATATTTCCCCTCACTCCTACTAATTTTATAGTTGAGTTTGTTTACTTTTAAATTACAAATATAAAGAAAAATTACAATAAGAAGTGGACTCGTTGAGGGGAAATATTGGGTAAAATGTAATATTATAGTATTATATTTTATCCAATATAACTTAGTAAAAAGTGGATGGAGGTAGGAAAAAATATTAGATAAAATGTAATAATTACAATTTGTCCTAATATTTCCCTAGCCCAGTGCCAACATATCCATAAAAATGTTTTACCTTTACAAGCTACATGGATTCAATGCCATCATTTTCTACAACTAATTATATATCTAAATATAACATCAAACTAAGATGAATCTAGGCTAGTTTAATCCCTCCTTAAATAGATTATATTCCAGAGGAATTCCATGAGTCAAAACCATGGATTTTTAAAACCATGGGTCAATACTATGAGTCATTTTTATTTTTTTATTATTTAATTTTTATAGGGGTATTTTTTATTTGTTTTATTGTGTTATTTTAATTTTATTTTCACTAAGTTACAATGTTTTTTTTTCATGCGGGGAAGGAATGAAGCCCCCGCTGGAAAATCACATTTACATCCTTATTAATAAGAAAATCACATTTACATCCTTATTAATAACCTCATACATTCATATCACGGCCACATCATAGCCATCACATCAAACGGTATATGCCAACATCCGCCGAATAGCGCCCGCAGCAGGACTCGATCCTGGCCTGGGTGCGTGAAAAACGACTTCCCCCACCACTATTAAGTTTCACATTTCTACCCTATTTTAATTTTATTTTGACCTAAACAAAATGTTAACATTATATTACTTTAAGTTACACATTTCTAATTTAACATAGACATTAAGTCTGCGCTCAATGAAGAAATTACATTTGTCCCTTATATTAAAAAGTAAATTTTTTAATTACTTTATCTCATTATATAAAATTTGATATAAAATAAAAGTGAAAATTCAAATATTTAAAAATGAATAACATTGATTTTTAAATAACTTTATTAATTTTGTTTTAAATAACGTTATCTCTGGTATATACAACATCTCCCTCATGTACTTAGCTGTATAACTCCTCTCAGCCCAATAATACTTATGATGGTGATTTATGATTTGACTCACACTAGTTTATATTGATTTATTATGGTTGGATAAACGAATATCCATTATCACTTGTCATATGCCATTTGGATTGCACCTATTTTGTTCTCACCCATCACTTCTATAATATATCATTTGGGTTACACCTTTTTAATTCTCTTGCATGAATATTTTTTCACACTTTATTTTAATTTTAATTATTATTTTTATATTAAACGCACCTTAATATGCACTAGTTGGCTTTCGAATTTTTACTCTGCTTATTATTCAGTATGTTAAAATTCTAAATTATTTTTATTGAGACCAAGTCCTTCACATCCCCATGGGAGACCAAACTCCTTAGGTAGTCTTTATAGACTCTTTCAAATACAAATTTTCAATTTAATACACACCTTCTTCAATTTGTATGATGACTGGGATAAAGTGTACACCTTGAATAGCCCTTATCCACAAGTAGTATTTATAGACACTTCCGAACACAAATTTTCAATTTAATACACACCATCTTCAATTGGTATGATGACTGGGATACACCTCGGATAGCCCTTGTCCACACTTCTTTGGATTTGTATAATGAGTGAGAAATTCACTGGAATACACCTTGGATAGCCCTTATTCACACTTCCTTTGGATAGCGCATTTTTTTACATGAAGTTGTAAAGTTCGTGTGTTTCTTATATGATATTGTAAAGACATGTAAAATTGATCAGTCTCTCGTCTAGCCACCATCAATATAACTTGCATAATGCGTAAAAAGTTATATTCAATAAGTAGAAAGTTATATTCAACCTAATTTGAAAAGTGAAAATTATAAAAATAAACCTGTAGAAGGTGTCAAACAGCTAGTGGACTACAAACAACTTTAATACACCCAAAAATTATTGAATTGTTCAACGATTGTGCTGTCAACAACTCTCGTATGGCTGAAAGCCTCTGTGAGTCTGTGGCCCCCCCAAGGAAATTCCAATCTATCCCTGTAATCTGTTGTGTCTTGTACTGAATTGAACAGATGATAAGATTCGATTCGCAGTACGAAATCTAATAAAATAAGATAAAATACGCTGATCACTGATCAATATCCGTCCAACTCTGGCCCATACCAATAATACCAATACCATTGTAGCACGCAATGGACCAGAAGGAGTCTCGTCCCGCGCCGGCCTCCAGGAAAGTGCTGTATCAGTAAAGAATAGGCCGAGATATGCTATATTCATGATTGGTTGTTACCAATTGTAGCAGATGGATAAAACATTTTTGCAGACATTTTGGATATCTGAATAAAGGTCCGACTGCCGATCCTGCTCAATGCTATCACCGGTTAGAGATGCCGGTCTTGCCACAGAAAAGAATGCCGAGGTAGAATCACCGAGCTTCCTACTAGATGTAATGGCTATCTCACTAGCCGAATCTGAAGGTCGTAAACTGGGTTCTCCATTCGAACCGCAGATGGAGCCAATTGAATCTCGAGAGTCCCGGAGTCGCAGAGAAAAAGCCGCAGCTCCCGAGAAGAAAATTACTCTGGTTGCCTTCAGGCTTGCTATTCTGGAGAAGGCCGCCAGCGGGCTCGGAACCTTGGCCTTCGTCTGGGCGACTGTCGTCCTCCTCGGAGGCTTCGCAGTAACTTTAGGAAAGGTAGACTTCTGGTTCGTGAGCATAATATTGTTGACAGAAGGTGCTCGCATCTTCAGCCGAAGCCAAGAGCTCGAGTGGCAACACGAGACGACCCTAATATCCGTGGCGACACTCAGAGACAGTGCTAAGCGGCTGAATCGCAGGTTTTATATTAATGGCAGCAACTCTATCTTAAGACGAATCTGCATATGGTTTAGATATAAAAATACCCAAAACCCAAACATCAACATTCCGGAAGTAATTTCTGGTGTCGATAATGGTGGTTTATTGAAGAGGACTTGGTCGACGTCTAAGGTTCAATTGGTGCCTTATACCGGATGGTTGTCCATATCCAAAAACGCCAGCCAGATGCTTTTCTGGCTTCAATTGGTGTCGGCTTTGACATGCGTTGTCTTGTCCCTCTATCGGCTAGCCAGGCAAGACTTCGGCCTCGATTCAGGTAGGGATACCAAAAATCGGAAATCCGCTCTCAATATTTTTTATGGCCTTGCCCTAGCCGAAGCGCTTCTGTTCCTTCTCGAGAAGGCCTACTGGCAATGGAGGGTCATTGCACGAAAATTGCTGTCAGAGGTCAACGCAGAATACGGCTTCAGTCGTTCAGAGCTCCGCACGGTTCGACGCTTTTTCTATGATACATATTCTCGGTGTGTCAATGGAAGCGTTTTCGATGGGTTGAAGATGGAATTTGTATCATACAGCATGGAGCTGCTGCAGTCCAGCGCTGTTGATTTACAACTGACGGGGGCTCGAGTCCTGTCCGTTCTTGCGAATAAAGATCAGTTTGCAGAGGAGACTTTGCGGGCGATCGGAACCATGCGAGATGTGGTGGAGAGGCTGATTGAGATACTGAATTGGAGGAACCATCACGAGCAGGAGATCCGAAGAGCGGCTGCAGAGATCATCTCGAAATTGGTCAAGAAAAACCAGAATCGCATTCGAGTGACGGCCATCGCTGGGTCCATGGAATCTATAGCATCTTTGCTTTACGATAGTAAACAGATTGAAATCCATTCGAGGCTGTACGGGAATGCATATGATTACTTTGTTTTTAGTCTTCTGGGGTTGAAGATATTGAAAAACTTGGCCAACGAGCACGACAACTGCGCTAAGATAGGAAGCAGCAGAGGGCTACTTCCTAAAATTATAGGGCTCACAGAATTAAACCCCAACGCGCCCGAATCCGAAATCAAGACGGCAAAGCTAGCTCTGCAGCTCATGGGAATGCTGGCAAGCAGTACAGGCTCGACAGGGAAGGCCTTGAGGAAAGGGATCTCGGAGATAGTTTTCGCCATAAGCAATCTAAGAGACGTTATTCATTTCAGAGAAATTACGACGCATCGTCTGCAAATTCTGGCCATCGACATATTGACGAGTCTTGCTCTAGAAGATGACGGCCGAGAGATCATCGGCAGCACTGGGGGAGTTTTCCGTAGTCTTCTCTCTGTGTTTTACATGCAGAGGATTAATAATAATATAATAAGTGGATCGGGCGAGGATGAAACGAAGGAGCTAGTGACCAAGGCAGGAGAAGCCCTGGCTCTGCTTTCACTCGAGAACAAACAAAACTGCCGAAGAATGATGAGCATTAAGCTGCGCGATCAACCAAATTTGATCACCAGACTGATCTCTGTGCTAGACGACCCAGTTCAGGGTTTTCATGTAGCAAGAATTCTTCGGAATTTGTGCGCATATGCAGAGGCAGATTTTGAATTGAGGAGAATCAATGCAACGGCGGCGCAGGTGGAGTTTATTCAATTAATAGAATTTCGTTTTAAAATTATTGTCTTGTGAACTCTTGCAGTTCGATCTCACAACAATTTGATCCAATCGATTAATTTCTTGGGATATTTTATGCCAGGTTTTGAAGTTTGTGATGGAGCAACGAGGCGAGCATCAGGAAGCAGCAATAGGACTTGCTGCGCAGATCTTCAAGTTCATAACCAGATCTGATTTCGATCGTGTGTTCGAAGAATCGAGCGGTGTAACAAAAAGTTCGCTGATTTCAGAACTTGTAAAGGTTATCAGAAAGCACCCACGTCCATCGAACGAGGTTCCGAGTATTAGACGGTTTAGCATCGAGCTTCTGATCAGTGTTATGGAGATAGACAGGGTTGCAGTATTAAGCAGTTTGACCATGGAAATGATAATAGAGTTGAAGGAGACTTTGGAGGCCGTTATGGAGACAACGTCAGAAATGGAGAGTTACAGTACATTCTCCGGCAGTGTGGGAGTGAGTAGGCATCGCCTCCCTATCTCATCCCTGGTACAGTCGGCCATGGAATTGCTTGGTGATGATCAGGAGGAAAAGTGAAAAGTATATGACCAGGTCGACTGGCCTATTCGCCATAGGAAGAAAGAAATCTGTAAAAACAAAATATTCGGTGCGATACATTTGTCATGCTTACGTGGGCTGGCCATGGCCATAGCTTCATGGACCTCGTTCGCGGTTTTCGTGTTGGTGTGATGTGTGACGTGCAACTTTTAAGTTGCCCAATAAGTTGAGGAGTGCGGAGCTTATAGTCATTGGAATCGTGTAAGTCGGAATAATCGACGAGGAGTTAACCATCGGGTTAAGATTTAACTCAAAGTGTTATAAACTTTTGTTTATTTTTTATAATTTAAAAAATAATTAACTTGTAGTTTGTTATATTTTTTAACAATAGATTAATTGGTAATGTGTAATGGTATTTTGATTTATACCGATTAAATTTGAATTTTAATAAAAGTATATGATTTCATTAAAAATATTTGGCATATTATTTTGATTTTATTTAATGAATATTAGGTATAAATAATATTTAGTATAGTTGAAACTATGCTCCTTTACCAATTAGCAGTGGTTATGTTTAACAATGAATTATGAAAGTAAGAAAGAAGAGATAAAATTGTCATTTATTACTTACAAAATGTAATAATTTGATAAATTTCGTAATATTTATATTTAAAATAATATAATTTAACTTCGTACAAGTTGTTATTAATTCAATGATGTACATGCAGGTTGTGATAAATTGACCAGGATTTTTGAAAGTGGCCCTTCACATTCCTTTTAAGGTGGAACGTATCAAAGAAGAAGATTTCATTCAAATTATAAATGATGTTGAGCGCTTTTCAATATTTCTCTTAATGAAACAACACCTTCTAGTTCCATTAATTCTAAAATGGGCAGAGCTATGCAATTAGCAAGCGAACCGTCCTAAGAAAAATGAGATTAAGGATGATAGGAAACTTTTAAGACATAGGAGCTTTACCCTCTAAGATATCTCTAGAAGGATTTAGTTTCTTAATGGACTTTTAGAAGGGAGTGTTAAGGCAGCTTGAGAACAAACATACGAAGTTGCTCATACATAAAGAAAGTGGCACTTCAAGAATAACGAGATATGGCTTGAGCAAGAGAGTGACCAGACACAAATTCTTTCAACAACTCCATTTGGGAAATAGTGAAAGAAATGGTTTATGGATTAAAAACTTTCCATCATTAATGAGAGTAGTAAATACTTTTGAATTCTCTTTAAAAAGGACGATCATGCCACCATATATGTTATTATAAGACTTTTTAGTTTCTTTCATAAATTTATACACCTTGCATATAAATAAAATCTTATGATAGAAGTACAAAAATAAGAGTTACTCATAATTCTCCAAAGCTTTCAAAAAGATAAGAATCATGGTTTAGATGTTCTTTCCATTGAATTTTTTCTTAGTTTTTATAATTTCAAAGAAAAACATCATAGGTGTAGTGGAGGCCTCAAGGAAATCAAGGAGAATACCGACAACATTTATATAACTCTGATCACACTTATACAAAAGATAGACAATTCAACCCGCTATGAAATATTTTTTCCCATCTCATTCTTCAATAAAATTTGCAGAGTCATATAAGAAATCATCTCTTAAGGATTAAAAGAAATCCTTTTAATACATGTGTCACCTAAGTAGTTTGGCTTCCTCGAAGCTAGGAAAACAAATGAAGTTGTAGGTGTAGCCTAGGATGGTCTCGACTCTATGAAAATAAAGAATATGAGTTCCATGATTTTCAAAGTGAACCTCTAGGGATTTCAATAGAGTTAGATAGCTTTTTATTCATCTCATTCTCATTCACTTAGGTTTCATTCTACATTTTGTAGCATGTTTGATGGATTGTATAAGCATGGTTTCTTTTTCAATTCTAACTAATGGGTCAACATCACCATTCTTCCATGTTGAAAGAGGAATTTGGCATGGATGCATGTATTCCCCCCTCCTATTCCTCCCTATTGACAAAAGGTTTAGCAAGAAACTAAGGGTAGCCTTAATAAATGGTTCTTTCAAATATATCTTAATTAGTAGTTTATGTTCTTTTTCACACTTACTATTTATCAATGACATAGTCAATTTTTCTGATGGCTCAAAAATAATAGTGGATAAGATGAACGAAATCATAGAACTCTTCTACATGACCATCACTATGCTGATGAATTCATCCAAGTGTTGAAAAATGTAGCAAGAAATTCTCAATTTGATTTTGCCTTGATTATATTGAGAAAATTAAAAATTCCACATCAACAGACAACTTGAAGGAGTTAACTGAGGTGACATGTCTCTTGTCACTTAGTTATCTCAGCTAATTCGAGTTAGGGGCATGAAGTTCAGTTGCATGTAGTGATTCCTAAGTTTTAGGAGCCCAAGTAGAGTTAATTTCAATTGTAATGAGTTAAACTAGTTCTAACAGTTAATAGAACTAGTTGGTAGTTAGTCAAGTAGTGGGACATCAGTCTAACTCAGAGATCATCTAGTTAACTGATCAAGAAACTAATAATTGTCTCATGCATGCCAAGAATACGAGTTTCCTAATTGTGGTGGAGTTTCCAAGAAATTAACCAGCAATTGTAAACCAACTGAGTGTAAAGGTATTGCATGAGGTTAGATGATCAACCCTGAGTAATTGCACAAGCACTTTGGAGGAAATTCCTAATTAATAGGGGCCTATTTCCTCAAGAATTGTCCAAGAAAATAGGGGCTCAAGTAGAGGTTGAAGTTGGCTAAGTCTGGGTTAGAGCTTCTCAATGAGCACAAATATAGGTTATGCATTTGTAGGTTGTGCTTAGTTGAGCAAAGAAATTGTAATACATCCATATTCATCAAATTAAATCAAGCAGGCATTGGGGTTTTTAGCAATTTACTTTCCCTGGGAAGAATATTATTGTATGTGCGTGATTTCTTATTGCATGTCTGATATTTTTGTTCTAAATTGTGAATTAACTTCTACAAAGTAGTAGAGTAGGTTTGTGTATTGTGATTTTGATTAAAACTTCATAAGCAGGTGCAAATCTACATCATAATTTCTACTGGTATCAGGGCCCAAAAATCACATGAGAACTAGTCCTTGAAGTCCTCATGTACAATGATCATTGAAGAACTAATGAGTTGTTGTTCGGTGTGTGTTATATTCTTTCCATGACTAGTCCTAGGGGGGCAGTAGCCATCTTGCACAAGGTCCCGGGCAATGCCCCAAGATTTTTTATTATTATTTAATGTGGACCCAAGGATGGGGGGAAGACCCAAAGATGGTGGGTATACCTACCCATGATTTTGTGCATGGTTTTTGCACGTGGCTTTGTGTATGATGCTTTTCTTCCCATGGCATTTTATAGATCTGGTTAAGGGAACTATGGTTATGTTCTAATCAAGGGTTAATGGATTAGGGTTTATGAATGCTTTGGCATGTATATATAATATATATATATATATTTATAATAATAATTATTAATATATATATATATTATATATATATTAATATTGTAACATTGAAAGGAACATAATGAAACATCAATTTGGTAGTCCTGATTTTGGGATTTAGGGGAAAATCTTTATGTATATTTGTTTTCTATTCTCGCCATTGTTTATCTTTTCTATTTTAAGAATTATGTCTTGTGATTTTGATTAAAACTTTATGAGCAGTTGCAAATCTATACCATAATTTCTACATGGTATCAGAGCCCTAAAACCACATTACAAGCAGACCTTGAAGTCCTCATGTACAATGATCATTGAAGAACTAATGAGTTACTAGGAGGCAAAGTTATGGATCCCTAGTTGAGGGAAGATCTAGAAGACCCTATGTGCAGTCTTCTTAATGGGGCTACAAGGCTACTTGTAGGTAGATTAGTGAGCCAATGTTTAGCGACAGAAAGAGGAGTTTTGATCATTGATATTGGCATATTGAGGAGCAGAGATATTTCCCGTAGGGAGATCAAGACTCAAAGGGAGTCTAGTTTCAAAGGGAGCGACCTTGTGGAAGCTAGTTCTCCAGGATATGGGGAGATCAGACTCATTAGTGTAGTAGTTGTAGCAGAAATGAGGAAGCAACAACCGAGCAGTAGCAACAAAAACATGAGTAGATCAGATTTCTCCTTGCATGTAGCTATACCTCGAGGAGTGAGGTGGAGTGATGTAGATCCTTAGTCCAAGAGTTGCAAAAATTTGGGAAGGGTCCATTGAGGTATTCTCCTCATGGATCATTACCTTGCTACAGGGGCCCATCATATTCAATAGTAGGAGGATTGTTGTTAGTCAAATATTGAGGAGTGCAGAGGAGTGTTGACAACAGAGCAGGAGGCTCAGTAGCAGCACAATTTTCCTAGTAGATAGTTGCAAACACAATTGATTCAATGTTGTTTTGTTTTTTCTTTTTTGCTTCTTAGTTGTAGTTGTTGTAGTTGTTGTAGTTGAAATAAAAACAGTGAGAGATGTTGGATGTAATAAATTTCATAGGTGCAGGATAGGGGTAGCTGATAATCCCTTTCTTGCCGAGAGGGAGTGTTGAAAAATGCAGCAAGAAGTTCTCAATTTGATTTTTCCTTGATTAAATTGAGAAAATATGAAATTCCACATTAGTAGACAACTTGGAGGAGTTAATTGAGGTGACATGGCTCTTGTCATTCAGTTAGCTCAGTTAATTCGAGTTAGGGGCATGAAGTTAAGTAGTATGTAGTGTTTCCTAAATTTTAGGAGGTTAGGTTGAGTTAATTTCAATTGTAATAAATTAAACTAGTTCTAACTATTAATATAACTAGTTGGTGGTTAATTAAGTAGTGGGACATCAATCTAACTCATAGATCATCTAGTTAACTGATCAATCAACTAGTAATTGGCTCATGCATGCAAAAAATATGAGTTTACCAGTTATGGTGGAGTTTCCAAGGCAGTTAAACAACAATTGTAAACTATTTGAGTGTATAGTTGTTGCATGAGGTCAGATCATCAACCTTAAGGAACTATGCAAGAATTTTGGAGGTAATTCTTAATTAATAGGGGCCTATTTCCTCAGGAATTGCACAATAAAATAGAGGCTCAAGAAAATGTTGAAATTGACTAAGTTTGGGTCAAAGATTCTTAGTGAGAAAATAAATAGGTTATGCACTTGCAAGTTGTGCTCAGTTGATCAAAGCAATTTTAATACATCTTTATTTTTCAGATTAATGCAAGCAAGCATTGAGGATTTTAATAGTTTGCTTTCCTCGGGAAAGAAATATTTGCATGTGTGTGATTTCTTATTGCATGTCTGATATTTTTGTTCTAAATTGTGAATCAAATTCTGTGGAGCAGTACAATAGGTGTCTTTTGATTTTGATTAAAACTTCATGAGAAGTTGCAAATCTACACCAAGTCTATGGCAACATGTTTAGGTATTATTGAGCTTAAGGAGATTTACACTACCCACATTTTACTTGTAATGGTAACGACATTTGATATAGGTTTAAAATGCCATTTTTTCCACCTAAAGGTTAAATTTGATATCAAAGGTGATTTCCAATGGCTCATGGCCAAGATTAAAAAAAATAGATCTAATCCTTGGCTCTATTCCTTGGTGATTAATAATGGTGATTAGCTATGGTACTAGTCCTTGAAACCCTTGAGAGGATATAAATGGCCTAAGAAAGAAACAATATTCTACTAATCAACTAGTGGAAATCTATTTGGTAATACAAATGTACAAAAAAAAATAAAAATTAAATGGCTTCTCCTAAATAATAGATCTTTAACCTGGGAGATTTAAAAAAAATAAGAATCTTCAAAGGCCTAGGTAGAAGAAGACTTTGTGAAGTTTCAAAGGCCTAGGTCAATGCATCATTTTCAAAGAATACTTTGGCTATTGGAAACCTTCTCATTCTCTCACCCTCCTCCTTATCATAGGCTTGGAAAGTAATTAATGGTCTAACAAGGCTGAAGAACTAACGGTAATTAGAATATACAAAAGAACCTTTAAGGAAATGACATCAAAACAAAGACACAAAATATTTCAAATATCTTCTCCTTCGCTTATGCTAGGCAATATGACTGGCTAGAAACAAAAATATCTTTCATGGTAAGGACACCCTGCCCTTCAAATGTGGTTCTCACAATCTCAATATTTTAAGTGTCAATCCCTATCTCTTTTGTCCCTCATTGTGATTGGATATTGATGTAAACGAGATATTTATTCACTCATTATTTCTCCCTCCCAAAATATTTCTTCAATTCTTTCTTCTTAGAGCTCATTCATAACACTCACATCCCTTTTTCATATGCACATAGAAATCAATACTTTCCTAGAAATATTTTAATTCTTATTGATCATACATATAGGGATGTCATTCCATCAAGCATAAACAATTTGGTCAAACCAAAATTTTCGTTGATATATTTCTATCCTAATAGAAAAGAATCCAAATTACAAACATTTCTCTATGAGATAATGCCACTAGATGTTGAGTCCTGATGTATCGATATATCAACACTCTATGCAGATGGAATTTTTCGCATGCATATAGATAGACCATTAATGTTACTTGAAATCTATTGCCTAGGGCTATAAAATATCAGGTGTCAAGGTATCAAGGATTCTAACTTATAAACAAAATCATTTGATTTAACTTCATACAAGAACCTTGTGCTTGGAAACTTGTTTATTGAGGATCAAGAGATGAGATACTAGATTATTGGGGTGTCAAGATTTGAGATCTCAAAGTTTTGAGAGATCGAGAACACCCTTTCCTTTATGAATGTCCAAATGTTAGTTTTTCCATGTTATTAGTATAATGTTAAATGAGAAATTTTCTCCTTGTCAATTGATGTTTTAGGTATGGAGTGTCAAGGATTTCAAATGAAAATAAACATATAACAAGGGTGACTTGTTATGGGAACTTAGCTTAGAAAACTTATGATACAAGGAAACCTATGTCTAGCTGACAATCTCTGATAGATGTGAAAATTTAACTAAATTATATTCTCCACCTAAATTTCACTATACCATGAACACAAAAATTAATTTCATAGAGAAGAATTACACACATGTAATTATGACTAGTAGACAATTCGAATCCTAAAATTTCATTAACAATATTCAAAGGAATAACATAATAACTCCTTTATGCATCACATTATAATTCTCACTCTGTTCTCTCCTCTCTATCTCCTATCCTAAATGATCATGCAAGCTATTTTTTAAAAACATGGCCATTTAGCTAACAAATCTCATTCAAATCTTCTAAGTCTATAAATATCCATATAAACTTCTAACTTCTCTAGATTTTCCTAACAATCCTACTAAACTAAACTTATTTTTCTTAATACACGTAGAATAAGATATATCCATGAAATCCTCAAAATAAACCAAATCCTTCTAGAACTATTACATATTAGGAAAATAATAAAAATTAGAATTTTAATGACTATTAGAAACCAAACTTCCTCTCATAAATCCTAAGAGATTTTAAGTTCAATTGTTGACTTAATTAGAAGAGAAGATACTACATAAACTCCTCGAGAAATAAGAACTTACTCATGAGCTCTACCCAATGAGATCTTCCATGTTTTTACCATATTTATCTAGCTTTGTTGTTGTCATCCATTTTGAATCTTCATTTGGTTAATTCTCCCACTTGATCAAATACTGCAAATGTTCTTGACCTCTAGATGTTTCCAACGTTGCTTCAATATCCTTTTGTGTTTCTTTAGGTAGTTGAATTTCCCTTTCAACTGTTTGTACTTTCTCAAGTGCATTTGCTTCAATTTTCTCCTCTTCCTTATAAGGATACAAATATGCTACAATGAAAATTGGTGAAATCCCAAAAGCATTTGGATTCTAGAAGTTCAATTTCATAAGCATTTGAATAAATTTTCCTCAATACTTTACATGGCCCAATATTATTGATTCTTAGTTCGTTATATATCCCGATAGGAAATATTTTCTTTGAAAGGTATCCCATAACTAAATCCCTAACTTAAAAATGTAGTTCTCTCCTTCTCATGTCTACTTTCTATTTGTACTTGTTGTTGCTATCTTGTAGCTATTGTTTGACTCTTTCCTACAATTCATAAATATTTTCTATAAAATATCACCATCAACACTTCTCAATTATTGTTCTCTTAGATTCCTTAATTCATAAATTCCTCTAATATGGATTTGATTGAAAATTTGGAATGAGCTTAACCACATGCTTCTATTAGGTGAATAATAATAAGTAAATTCTACTTGTGCAAATCCTTGGTCCTACTATTTTGGATTTTCAATTACCTAAGTCCTCAAAATATTTCTCAAACGTTGTTTAGCACCTTTGTTTGTCCATTCATCTATGCATGGTGTGTCTAACTACAATGGAGATTAGTTCCTAATTTTCTCCATAAAGTTCTCCAAAAATGACCTAGAAACTTTGTGTTCCTATTAGAAATAATGTTCTTTGGCAACCCATGTCTTGATGGTGCTGGAAATCTGCCAACAAAGGGAGTCTCCCTGGTATGAAGTCCCAACTAGACCTCACATTATTTGGAATAGGAGCCCCATCCAGGCACGACCACCATTATGCTTAGGAATTTTCCTTGGTTGCAACTATACAACATAAGATATCATTAAAACAATATTTGAAACAAGCAAGTAAGTTGACACTGTAAGGCATACAATAGCAATGTATATAAGTTACTTTTACAAAAGAGAAAGAGAGAGTGAGCATCTAGAAGAAAAGTAATAGTATTATCCTAAAATAGACACATAATAGCATGGAAAGAATCATTAGTTTACCGGAAAAGTAGTTTACAAGATAACACTAATCATAAAAGAATGTTAAAACACACATTCAATAGGATGCATACCGACGTTAATGAAAAAGTTTATTTTCATTAGTATGTGAAACATAAACATACACTACAAACAATGAAATAATAGTCTTATAACCATTCAAAACATATGCATGAAAGTGTTTCGACTATGAGAGCTTCATATATTAAGTGAATGTTCCAAGATACATGATTACAATGATGCAACACTAGCCCCAAGAGTGGAACATTAAGTCACTTCTTGCTCCTCCAAAGAATGATAGTCTCTTATATCCCAAGCTAGAGAAGCCAAGGTGAAAAGTCCAAAGTCCTCTCTATTGAGCTATGAGCATGTATTTATAACAAATGAGGCAACTCTCCACCTCCCACCTCCCACCTGGCTCTTGACCTCCCTCATGACTCTTGAGCATCTACTATGACTTTTTTGAATTTCTATGTGACCTTTGAGCTTCTACATGACCCTATAAATTTCTAGTGACTTTTCATATTCCATGTGGGACCCTTGGGCTTCCGTACATTTTACATTTTCTCATTTTGGAAATTTCATAATTACATTCCACAAGTGATGTGGAAAATTACATTGACACATATGAATTTTGTGGTGACACCTTGAGAAGC
>APFE031606171.1:0-13526 GCA_000404065.3 Pinus taeda | reverse complement strand
TTGTTAAAATTCGAACCTCAAGGTTAAAATTCGACGAACCTTGTGACATAGCCTGCAGCATCTAGAGACAATGACATGTATCTTGGAGGAGCAGCAGTTCTATGCCAAGATGTCCAAGTGCGAGTTTGGGCTAACAGAGATGCTCTACTTGGGTCACATCATAAGCGCAAATGGGGTCAAGGTGCACGAGGAGAAGATCAGGGCCATTTGAGATTGGCCGGAGCCTAGAGATGTGACGGCGTTGAGAGGATTCTTGGGCATCTATACTTATTATTGGAAGTTCATTAAGGGCTTCTCACAGTTGGCGGCACCCCTTATTGATCTGACTAAGAAGGGGGCTTTTGCATGGACAGATGGGGCTCATGCAGCATTCGACCACCTCAAGGAGGTGATGAGTTGTTGCCCAGTATTAGCACTCTTGGATTTCACACAGCCTTTCACATTGGAGTGCGATGCATCGGGTGAGGGGATTGGGGCAGTCTTGTCCCAAGGAGGGCACCCCATTGCTTTTGAGAGTCGGAAGCTCCTACCACATGAAAGGTCATATTCCATATATGACAAGGAGATGTTAGCTATAATGCATGGATTGACCAAGTTTAAACGCTACCTGGTGGGCAACCAGTTTCGGGTGAAGACGAATCACAACAATCTTCGCCATTTCATGGGGCAACAAGGCCTCAATGGTAGACAGCAGGGATGGGTCGGGAAGGTGCAGGCCTATGATTTCGATATTATGTGCGGGGAAAGCACAATGTGGTGGCAAATGCACTATCCAGGAGACCCGCAAGACTTTCACTCATGAGCATTTTCCATGATTAAAGGCACAGCTATTGGTAGAGTACTCCAAGAATCGTCGAGCATGTGAGATCATGGAGGGCAGTTATGCAAATAAGCGCTACAGGGTGATGGATGAGCTTATATACTACAAAGGGCGCATATTCTTGGTTTTGGGGTCCCAGTTGAGGGAGCGCATCCTTTGTGCAGCTCATGATTCTCCTTTGTCTGGACACCAAGGTTCAGGAAGACCTATATGGCAGTGAGAGAGCGCTTCACCTGGAAGGGCCTCAAAGGGGACGTGTTGAGGCATGTGTAGGAGTGCGAGGCTTGTGAAAGGAACAAAGGGGAGTTGACCCATCCAGCAGTTTTATTGCAGCCTCTTCCCATCCCTGAGGGGAAATGGGAGAGTATCTCTATGGACTTCGTCACCGGACATCCCTCGGTACAAGGGAAGGATTATATTTTTGTGGTGGTCGACCGACTGACCAAGTTTGCACATTTCTTTGCCATTCTGACACAATGTTCAGCTTCACAAGTGGCAGACTTGTTCTTTAGGGAGGTCTTTCGCCTCCATAGACTCCCTAAAACTATAGCCAGTGATCGAGATAGCCGATTCATGGGGGGATTTTGGCAGGAGATTTTCAGGCTAGTTGGCAATGAGCTCGCCCCGAGCACCAATTATCATCCACAGACTGACGGTCGGACAGAGAGGGTGAGCGCTATCTCAGCAACTATGTGACAGGGCAGCAGAGAGCTTGGATTCAATGGCTGCATTTGGGAGAGTATTGTTACAACACAACACATCATATGTCCATTGGTATGACTCCTTTCCGTGCTTTATATGGTTATGATGCTTTGTCTTTCGCTGACATTGTTTTTGGAGATAGTCGGGCCCCAAAGGCCAAAGATTGGATCTTAGAGAGCCAAGATATCCTCAAGGCCCTTAAGGATAACTTGCAAACAGCTCAAAATCAGCAGAAGATGTATGTTGACAGGCATGGAGAGGCATTTCGAGGAAGGGGACTTGGTGTACCTTCGATTGGAGCCATACTGGCAGTCCACTCTAAAGCAGAAGGGGGCCGAGAAGCTGCAACCGAGATTCTTTAGGCCTTACAGGGTGATCGGGAGGGTTGGAGAGGTGGCTTACGAGTTGGAGCTACCACTAGGGAGCAGTATCCACAGTATTTTCCATGTTTCATGCCTCAAGAGGGTGTTGGGACAACAGG
Organism: Pinus taeda; assembly: GCA_000404065.3. Lineage (NCBI taxonomy): Eukaryota > Viridiplantae > Streptophyta > Pinopsida > Pinales > Pinaceae > Pinus > Pinus taeda. The sequence goes on along the minus strand of APFE031606171.1, from coordinate 11,523 downwards.
TTACAGCAGTTGTGGAGTTGCCTCCACTTGATGATGACAGCTACCTAGTTTTAGAAGCGGAGGCCATCTTGGAGACCAGGGAAAGGAATCTCAGAAGCAGGATAATCAGAGAATACTTGGTGCCTTGGAAGAGCCTACCGAATGAGGATACTACTTGGGAGGGTGAGCACATACTTGAGCATCCAGCGTTGAATTTGCCTGGGGACAAGCAACATTTGGGAAGGGAGGACTGTAATGTCCCTTCCTAAATTAATTTGGAACATAATTAATCACTACATTTTGAGGCCAATTTTGGAGGTGATGGGGCCCATTCAATTATATTAGGAGGCTTAGACTTAGTAGAATTTATTTTAGAGTGGTTAAGTTATACGTGGGGGGCCACCCACACTAGGAGAATACGCACTCCCTAGTTCAAATTCCATAAGAGGGGAAGTCGATTGTTAAGTGAAGGGCCCACGATGGAGGGAAAATGGAGGTAAAAGTGCTCCACGAAATCTATAAAAGGAAGGCAACTCTCCTCGTTTCATTATCTTTGGCATATCGAATTTCTCTTTGGTTTCTCGAGTTGCTTAGCCGAGTCACTTGTTGTTTAGTAAGAGTTCTTCAAGTGGAGAGCATAACATTCTTCGGGGGACTTCAAGTGCCACCCTAGAGAGGTTCATCTACATTCTTTCAGAGGAGGATTTCATTGTGATTTCCAGCAATTGCATTCATCATCTCCAAGTGGTGCATATTTCTGGAGGATGTAGTGAAGGAAGGTCGAGTTGTAATTGTGATATCTTCCAGAGGAGCTTTGGTGGGAAAAATTCTGAAAAGGAGGAATAGGTGTTTGGCTACCATTTTGGTGAGTTTTGGAGCTAGAAGAGAGAGTTCCTATTTAGTGCGACTTTCGCACTTCCTGGGCTAGCACAGAGGCAGCGTGTTGTGCACATGTGGGATGGGCTTTTGAGGTTGATATTTGTCGGGAAAGCTAAGGGAAGCACTTGTGAAGGAGATTACTACTTTTCCAGAGCCTTGGAGGAGGATTTTGTCAGTATCTTTGCAGGTCGTGTTCTTGAGCAATCTTGGAGGACGTAGGGCCTCTTGGAGGTCGATTTGGGAGGTTGGATTCAGACCAAACCTTTTATGGGTTTTTGTGGGTTTTGGTCAAGGAGCTTTGAGATAATTTTGCAGCATCTTTTGAGCATTGGACGTGGGGCTTCTAGCAATTCCTTTCCAGCCAGCAATGTAGTTTTCTAGGCAACGCAGAGCATTAAAGGAGCAGTCATTATCAGCATTTGATATCATTGTTTTATCACCTGGGTTCTGTCACGCTTGCCATTGAGGCAAGCCTAGGTGCAATTCTCCATAATATTGTACTTGTTCCTTTGGATTAATAAAATGGCTCAGTTGGTTTTTACTTCTGGAGATTTTATGAGTATTTGTTGAATGTTTAAAAATTTTGTGTTGTAAATCGATTTTGCCTTATATATCATTGTTTATCCAAGTTTAGAACATTATAGAGCGTGGCTTACTATCACGCCCCAGATGAAAAACAGAGTAAGTTAGATCAAACTGCAGATAAGGGGTTCCTCATAGGATATAGCAAGACCTCAAATGCATACAGGATCTTCATTCCTAGCAATAGGAAGATTGTAGTAAGGCGAGATGCAAAGTTCATGGAAAACAGAGCTTTCAAGAAATCTCGAGAGAAGCCTATAGGAGTCAGTCAGCAGAATTTTCGTTAGTCCAACAACAAGGACAGCAAGTTGGACAAGCAGGAGGACAATCACAGAGATCAAGTACAATAACCAGTACCAGCATCTCCTTAGGAGTAGGAGTAGGAGATCCAGGAAGTTCTCAACAGACAAAGCAGCAGGAATAGGAGGAGGAATTGACTGAACCTCCCACCACTAGTGGTAGACCCAGTAGGGAAGTACGCCAGATCTTGAGAGATGCAGACGAGTTTGTCGAAGCTCCCAGGACAAACAAGAGACAACGCAGGCGGCTTAATAGATATCAAGCCTTGGTAGCTCAAGTTGCAGAACCTTCCAGTTTTCCAGAAGCCGCACGGCATCAAGTGTGGGTGGATGCATGGTAGAAGAATACAGCTCTATCGTGACAGATGATGTTTGGGAGGTAGTGCCTCGTCCGAAAGACAGAACGGTTGTAGGTTCCAGATGGATCGACAAGATCAAGTATGCTGCAGATGGCAGTGTGGAGAAGTACAAGGCTAGATTTGTGGCAAAGGGGTATGCACAGAAGGAAAGAATAGACTATGAGGAGACCTTTGCCCCAGTGGCCAGATATACTTCTATCAGATCTGTCATATCCCTAACAACACAAATGGGATGGGAAATTCACTAGATGGACATCAAAACAACATTCTTGAACGGGGTGATAGAAGAAGAGGTTTACATAAAGCAGCCTGAAGGCTTCAAAACTCATGAGAAGCGCACTCATGTATGCAGATTCAAGAAAGCCCTATATGGGCTCAAGCAGGCATCTAGGGCGCAGTAAGGTTGAATTGACATTTACTTGCAACAGTTAGGATTCATCAAGAGTGATGCAAATCCCAATCTCTACGATATAATGGTGGAGAATAAGCCTCTTATTCTAGTTTTATATGTAGATGATATGTTTTTGACAGGATCGTTGGGGCTCATAAAGGACTGCAAAAGGAACCTTGCAACAAAATTCGACATGAAGGATATGGGGTTGATGCACTATTTTCTAGGATTGGAAGTATGGTAGAAGAATGGAGAGATCTTCCTTGGGCAAGGAAAATATGCTACAGAAATTCTGAAGAAATTCAGAATGCAGGATTGCAGACCCATGGTAACACCAATGATTACCAACTAGAAAAAGATAGATGCATCAAGGGGCAAGGAAGTCGACCCCACCTTGTACAGACAGCTAATTGGGTCACTCATGTATTTGGTCAACATTAGGCCAGACATTTGCTTCGCTATCAATACCCTTAGTCAGTTCATGATGGAACCGAAAAGGGTACATTAGGCAGCAGCTAGGCACATTCTTAGGTATGTGCGTGGAACAGTCGAGCTCGAGTTAAAACATACTCGAGGAGATGACGTCAGATCGAGCGAATTCGTAGATGCAGATTAGGCAAGTAGTTCAATGGATAGGAAAAGTACCTTCGGGTACTGCTTCAGCGTTGGATCAGGGATGGTCTCCTGGTGAAGTAGGAAGTAGAAGTCAGTAACACTAAGCTCAGCAGAAGCAGAATATATGACGGCCAGCACGGCTACATGCGAAGCCATATGGCTTAAGAAACTACTAGTGAGTTTGTTTAGGAAGAAAATGGGAGCAACCACTGTTTACTGTGATAATCAGAGTTGTATAAAACTCTCTGAGAATCCAATATTTCATGATAGGTCGAAGCACATTGATATCAGATGCCATTTCATCAAAGATTGTGTTCAACATGGGGCAGTTCAGCTGCAATATGTTCCCACAGGTGATGAAGTAGCACATACTCACGAAAGCTCTAGGGAGAGCTAAGTTCATCCAGTTTAGGGAATAGATAGGTATGGTGGAGAACCTGTTTCAATAGCAGAAACAAATGGATTCTCAATTGCAGCAGCAGCAAATGAGAGGGAGTTGTAGTGCAAATGCAGTAATTGACATCAATTCAGCAAGGTCAGCAGCAGCACAAATGCAACTCACATCAGAGTTGTGCAGTAGTGATGGGCAGAGCAGCCAGACATCAGCAACGTGACAAGAGGTGGTGCAAAGAAAAAATGTTGCTTCAGTGGGTTGCAACGCTAGAACAAATTCCTCAATAAGAGGGAGAGTTAGTTTTTGTAGCATCGGATGTGTTTTAGCCACGAAATTTGGTGGAGAGGCTAGAATACATGTATTCTCAGAAACCTAGAAATCGTTTTTGGAAATTCCACCTGAATTAAAATAATTAATCATTTTTTTAATGGTGTTTAAGTCTAAACTTAGGAAAATTGATTAATTAAAGGGTATTAATTAAGTCATGGTGAGAATTTTCTAGAAGAAGACGTGGATCGAGTTCTAGTTAATTTTAGCCATCGATTATGTGTTAATCTTGGTTGTTGATGTCTCAACGAGAGATTATAAGAAGAAATTCAATGGGGCTTGGAGAACACACACCAGTGCAAATACTCAGTTGTCCAGGCAAATAGATTTTCTCAGTGGTTGAAGTTCAGCAAGAGAAGATAGAGCCAAAGGGTGAGTTGCAGGTGAGAGAGATAGGGCATCAACAGTCGTCCGAGAGTGTCGAATAAATTCTGGAAGGACCAGCATGAGAGAGGACACAGTTCATCAGGGCACTGCACATTCACTACGTAGAGGATGATGCAGTGAGACCAGCGTAAGGGCAAAGGGTCTGTTTTGGGGTCAGAGAATCACTATGGAGAGTGAGAAATTCATTGCTAAATTTCTCTTAGTGTTTCTTTCTCTATTTTTGTTGTTCGATATCTTGTACATGAATTATTGTTGAAGATTAATAAAGAAACCCTCATTTGTTGCACTTGTTTTCCTGCATTGGGTTTTTCCGAGGACGATTGTCCAAAAATAACTGTGTTAATGTGCTTATATGTGTGCTAGCATTGCTATAATTTTCCTTGCATTTATTTTTCCACAGTAATTAACTTGTGAAGGTTGCAGTGTATTTATTTCGATATTTGTTGTAAGAAACTGCAAATAATTGTTTAATTTATTTAACAAATAGAAGAGATAATATATGTTGTTGCAGTATGATTCCAAACTTCGGAATTTTCGCAACTAGTAGTAGTCAGAACTCGGGAGACAGATGCATCATACTAAACACAATTGATTCAGTATTTTTGGATGCTTCTTAATATCAGTGGTCGCAGTTGCAGCAACAACAGTTGAGAGGGAGTTTCAGTGCAAACACAGTGTTGGCAGCAATATGCAATGTCAACAGCGGCATAGATGTAGCAACAGAGTTGTGCAGTGGTTGGTGGGTAGTAGCCAGACATCAGCAATGTGACAAAGGGTGGTACAGAGACAGACTGTTGTGGCAAAGTGTGCATCACTAGAGAGAACACCTTCCTCGTTAGGAGGGAGTGTTAGTTTCTGTAGCATCGGAGGTGTTCGAGTCTCGAAACTTTGTGGAGAGGCTAAAACAGGAGCTCTCCATAACCCAAAAATCGATTCTAGAAATTCCACCTAGAATTACCTCAATTAGATTATTAGCCTAATTTTAACTATTTCCTCAGTCTAAACTTAGGAAAAGGGCTTAGTTAATCAGAATTAATTGAGATAAGGTGTGAATCTTCTAGAAACTCACACAGATCGACTATGATATGATCTTAGCCCTTGATTATGATTTAATCTTGGTCGTTGGAGTCCCAAAAGACGATTTTAAAAACAACTCAATGGCTAGATGGAGGACACACTTGTGAGAACCACAAAGAGTTCGATTTCCTTGAAGAGTTTGATTTTCCAGAGAGCCAACAATGCTGGAAGAGTTCGAGCTTCAGTAGGGAAGCAGAGACAGAGAGGGGCAGAGACAGTGAGGTTGGAGGAAGTTTTCCAAATCTGGTGAAGTGCACTGCAGAAAAGGCCAAAAAATCTCCAAGAAGTTGCACAAAGGCAGTGCAGAGGCTTCATTGGGCAATTCGATTTGTTGAGGAAGGAAGACGTTTTCAATTCCAGAGGCTGGGCAGAGCTTCCACAGTGTCGGAGAAGTGTTTTCCCAGTCAGCAGCAGGTAGGACAGCTTGATTAGCAATCGTTTCGAGCAACACATGTGGCAGGCAACTTCAGGTTGACGCAGACCTAGCTGGACGACTTGCTTTTCAATGGTAGTCAAGTGTTGGAATTGCTCGGAGTGAGGGCAATTTCCCTCTAGATATTTTTGCCAGTATTTTTCTCAATAAGATAGCCAAATTCGGCATCCAGTTGTACTCAGAATTTCTCACTACTACATAATAATATAAAACCCTTAGTTGTTGCACTAGTTTTACCAAGTTGGGTTTTTCCGAGAACATTTGTCCAAAAATAACTGTGTCAATCTTTATGTGTGTGTGCTAGCATTTCTCAGTTTCCAACGCTATTATTTTCTGTAGTTTTATTTGTTAAGGTTGCAACGTGAATTATTTGGTATTTGTCATTGCAAATAAATTGTTAAATTAATTAACAATTAGAAAACTAATTTCTAGATGTTGCAATAGGATTTCAGTGGTGAAATTTTCACAAAACATTCCTTGTTCCTGTTCATGTGGAAGGATGCTCCAAAAGTAATGTACCATACGTTATTGCCTACTAAGCTTGCCATGGAAGCTATTAATGAGAAATTTTTCTTGAAATAAGAAGAAAATGCATCTACCTCAACTGATGCGGCCACATGGTCCTTACTAGACCCCTTCTTTCGATTAGGACACTTAGTGGCATAGTGCCCAAACTGGTGGCAATGGAAGCATTTGATCTTGCTCAAATCTTTCTTCTTCTTCTCGCCCTTTTGACTGGACTCGACCTTTCCTTGGCCCTTCTTGCCCTTGGCTTTGCTACCTTTGCCTGCCAAGGCAAAGTTCTCCTCGTCCAATGTCTTCACTGATGTACCAACTCTCGTCCCCATCCGGATTTCTTTTTGGATGTAATCTGACCATATCCTTTCCCAATTGGGAAGGTTCTCTCTACCACTAACTGCATCCTAGAAATTTTCCCAAGACTTATGAAGTCCTAGTAGCGCAAGACTCACAAGGTCATTATCTGCTACAGTCTCGCACACTTTAGCTAGCTCATCTCGAACCTGAATGAACTTGGAAAGCTACGTAACGATGGGATCTCCTTTGCTCATCCAGAGATTTCTTAACTTGTCTTTCAGAGCAAGCTTGGTGGCATCATTGGAACCCTGATATAGATCTAAGATGGCTTTCCACATCTCGTATGTTGCCTTCTTCCCATGGAGATGAGGTATAATATGGTCTTTGACCCCCTCAAGAATGATCCTCCTGGCCTTGGTGTCATTCTCATTATGTTGGATCAACTACTGGGCATCTTGAGGTGGGGCTATTTAATTCTTCACAAATTCTAACACCCCATTATCTTCCAACACCATTGAGATCCGCTCCTTCCATGAGAAGAAGTTTGAGGCCCCCTCTAAATAATGATCTGCCCTTCGTCCTTGGAACGCCATCTTGCTATCCAAAAAATGATCTTCAAAAATTGTAGCGCAAGCCTTCTGCCTGATCTACGCTCTTCATTGACTGATCAATTTGGTGTTGGTCTTTATGCAAAACTCTATTATGATACCATGTTAAATTTGTCTTCAAACTCTACAACTACTTATATGAATTACTGAAAACAAGGCAACTGAAAACTGAAACCAAATTTACTTTCACCAAGATATAGAGTTTCTTAACAAACTATAAACAGCGGAAGAAACACCAGAGATAAAAACACATGCACACAAATTGACATGCCTGATTTACCCAGGAAATCCAAAAGGGAAAACATATTTTTTTGTGGTGGTATTTTATTGATTGTTCTTGAGCAATTAGATCTATTACAATTCACGCTGCTTTCTGCAACCAGCAATCTATCTCTGAGAAAGTGTCAGGCTTCTCACTGATCTCAAATCTTGATCTCTATTGAAGATAGTCTTGACCTGCCCAAAGAATTATGATCCCTTCTCCACAATCCTTGCGCAATTGATCCCCCTATTTCCTTGTGCATAATTCCTCTTAAATCCTTACGCACAAATGTTGCTCAATTATGCGCACTCCAAACACAAAGAATGATCTCACAGGAATGTTGATCTTGTGCCTTCATCCTCCTCTTTATAGATAGAATTTGAGCTTGCAAGAAGGCCTAGCTAAATTTAGAAGTTCGAGTTGTGATTGCAAGTTAACTAAGAGCTCTACTCATTCTCTCTCCAATCAACATTGAAGACTTAACTCGTTCTAACTAAACTTGTAATTGCCACCTCATCCTGTAGTCAAACTGAAGAAGTATCTGTAATTGAAGCTTCAACACTACGCATGTAATCTTGATGATCATTCCAATAAACTAGAAATAAACTCACAGAAACTGAATTCTATCTCATGAAATCGCACTCATGTGAGAGAACGACAAATTTGTGGTCTTCACTGGTTAAGGCACAAGCCAAAAGACCTTCTGTCACTACATATTCAACAGACCAGAGCTAGAGTGCAACGAAAATTTCAACAATTCTTAAAAATCAAACCTCCTAGGCCAACGCCATGGATTGTCTTTGTACTCTTTCCTTAGCTTCAGGCTCAAATAACCAATGGGTTGAGATGCAATGTTATTAGGCCACTACCTATCTAGCTCTCTAACCAAAATTAGACTTGCTTCAACAAGAAGAAAATTTTCAAGTTCTTAGGTATCCCTTTTGCCTTTGGAGCCTCCTCCAAGGACCTTCAGGAAGTCGTATTCCAACAAGTTAAAAAGCAATTTGACAAATGGATCACTAAGCCATTGGCACTAGCTGCCAAATTCCAAATCTACACAAAAATCCTAGTAGCCATTCATGTACTATTCCTCTCTAGACTACCATCACTTGTATTCTCATCTAGGAAAATCCCTTCACTCCTTGGCTACGATAGATCAAAGCAAGGGATTTCATCAAGTTAACTAGGAGTTGTGTTGTACCCCAAGGGAATGTGGGGCCTGAGCATTATGAAAAATTGGCTCCAAGCCCATGTCTTGTGTGCTAAATGAATCATTAGATTTATTGATGAAAAAGAGACTTGCAAGTTCCTTCTCAAATTTCGGGTTGGTTGAGGAGCCCCCTATGGGAAAGCTTCCTAGAAAGTGCTTCCCTTTGAGAACTTTCTAGTCATTCTTCCTTTAGTCAAAACACAAAGTTCTTTTGAGATTCAAAGCATTTGGAAGGCCTAGGAAACCATTAAGCTCTTTTTGGCATGGCAAGAGCCAACTTTTCAAATAGGCTTTTCATTCATCTCTCACTATTTTTGGTGCTCTACTTATCTATGCGAATGGAAAAGCCTCAACCTAATCTCCTTGGTTCTTGGCTCATAAGCTATATAGAAAAGGAATCTACATGGTGAAAGATTTAGTGGGTGCTCAAAGTCGAACCTAAATTCCCTAGGCTAATTTGATGCTCAAGTTCCACCTAGACAACTCATATAAGATTGTTGTGGAGTGCATACAAAGTTTGATTCTTGAACATTGTTCTTTGAAACTTGGCTTCCCTACATCGAGAGTTTGGTGGACGAATTGGAAGTGGGGCAAGGCCATGAATTTCATGAAATACAAGCCAACTATCAGATATAAGTGGCTCCACTCAAAGTCATCCACAAAGGGTTGACTAAATAAGCTCTAGATAATGACATATAGATAGAAAACCTAGCTTTTCAAGCTTCACAATATCTGGAAGCCTATTTTAGAACCTAAAAAAGCAGACTTTACCCAGTATCTTGCCATGTGGGGGTTCATCTTAAATAAAAGATTAACTTACATAGAATTTTACAATCAGCAATGTCCTCATTTAAAATCGCCTAAAACCCTAAAGCATGTGTTTTGGTTCTACCCACAAGACAAATTTGCCTGGGCATAGATGAAGCCTCTATGCAACAATGCCTCCCTACCTATTTGTCTTGGCAAAATACCTTGCTTGGAAATCAACTATCATGGGCTCTAGATTTCTATTCTATTTAGTTGCTTATTAGGGTTGAAGTTTTATTTTGGCTATGGAAAAAAGGGTTCTATTGATATGATGGTGTGTCTAATTATGTCATCACATCAGGGTTCTATTGATATGATAGCAATATGATCTACGCCAACATGTCTTTGTAGGTTGATGAGCAATCATGAAAAGTGTGCTTGGAAATGGAGCACCTACAACAACTTTCGAATGATTGACATAGGGCTCCTTGCACTACAATTTGTGTGCCTTGTTGCCCAGAGCCTCACCTTCTTGTCCTACTTCCACAAGTTCTTCAACAGGAAAAACCTTAACACTCACCTGATAAACTGATCGGGGAGTATCATGTGTGTGCATCATCTCCACTAGCCTGCCTCAATGTATGGACAAAGCTTTCTCAACCCTAACTCTTCCAATTTCATTTGGGAATAGACCCTAGGAGGATATTAATGAATGGGACAAGGTGCAGCCCATAGATGTTGCCTACCACTCACTAGATGGTGCCCAATCCCAGATTATCGTGACCAGTCCCCTCAAAGCTAGGGTTAAAGTTCAATGTTGTTTTATGATGTTACAGTTTCTCTTTTGCAGAGGATGTGCACTTTAATACTCTATGGGTGTTTTGGCATAAGCCAACGTGTTTTTTACTCTTAACACATGGGTGTTTTGGCTATCACCAACCCCTGATTACGATGTATTTTTCTCTACTCGCGAAAAGCTACTTTAGTTGCCCACTCCCTTCTTTTTATTTTTCTTCTAAATATTGATATCATTAACAGTCAAAGGAAGCTTTTTTTTAAATAATAATAATATGCATATACATAGTGTACATTTGTATCAAGTAATTATAACATGATAGTGACTTGAATCTTGACATGACATCATCACCAACATGTAATTACATAACCATTAATGCAATTAATCATCATGTGGTTTAACCATCATAACTGCATGAAGGTGCTATAAATGATCTAATAAGAGATGATAAAAGGTGAAAAAGTGTAGTAATAAGTTTACATGGGCAATCTGTCTCATGCTCACCATGTGAGTTATTATTGTTGCAACAAGAAGAAAATATAGTGTTTCGTATTCTCTCCACTATCATGTTTCCTTTCTATGTCTATGCATTTTGAATAGTAAGAAACAATTAAGGGGAGTGAGGAATTCAATGCCAAACCTTATTTAATATTTGCAAGAAGTCAAGTGTGTCAAGTTAAACTTTCAAGTTGCACTTAGCCTTCAGTTGCATCTAGTCCAATTATACTTTCCTCACTTCATACCAAAGGGGAGGTAGAGGAAGCTTATGAATTTTCATACAGGCTAGCCTTTGAAATATTTTCCATCCAATGAAATTGTGATCTTGAGTCCAAATTGGATATATATATTTGTCTTGATAGGTTGCTCAACATTGCCAATATTTATGACCATATTCTTCCACAAGATCAATGGAACTTTAGAATGGCTAACTAACAATATCTATTGAAGTCGTTGGCTTTCTGTGGTGAATTTAACATGATTGAGAACCACAAAGATGTTGAAGTTTCTAAGTCTACCAGTTAGAAACCCTCCATGCACTTTACTAATTTATTCCTACCTTCTTGTTCCGTTACTTAACAAGTTATTTACAATGTAAATACTGAAAATAAACACTAGTGCATGCTCAACATATTACAAATATGAACTAAAGGAAACAAATACAAGCACACAAAGTGACACTGTTATTTTTGGACCAATGTCCTCGGAAAAACCCAATGCGGGAAAACTGGTGCAGCTATCTAAGGGTTTTCTTATTAAGCAGTTTTAGAGTACAATCTGGGTGCCAAATCTGACTTACTCAACCAAGAATGCCCTTGTCAGTAGTACCTCTCAGTCTGAGACAAATGTCTCAGCTGAAACCCC
>APFE031606167.1:0-51784 GCA_000404065.3 Pinus taeda | reverse complement strand
AATATTTTAAAATATTTGTGGTAAAGTATATAAATTGAGGATTGAAATTTATCTCCAAAATAATTATATTTATATTTCTTTTAAAGTGATTAATTAAAAAAATGACATTTCAACAAGTATAATATGAAGTGATTTATGATATTTTGGGCATGTTGTATTAATAAAACATAGTATTGATCCATTATATTGTAACAATCCCTATTTACAAATTAAAAATTAATAAAATAGTGATGTGTGGTTTGACGGTAAGTCTACTTGGGCAAAGCCTGGGAGACCGTAGTTCAAATCCCATTGAGTACACTGGCTTGCTTTGGTGGATGCTTCAGAAGTAGATTCCCCAGATTCCTCACCCTCGCCTTGGCGGCACGAGTGTGCCTTGCTTTGCTAAACTCGTGCCTTGCTTTGCTAAAACCATTAGGACTGGCAATTAAAAAAACAGAGTCCCTTGTTGCTAAAACCATTAGGACTGGCAGTTAAAAAAACAGCTCGTGCCTTGCTTTGCTAAAACAAACCATTAAGACTGGCAATTAAAAAAACAGAGTCCCTTGTTGCTAAAACCATTAGGACTAGCAGTTAAAAAAAACAGCTCGTGCCTTGCTTTGCTAAAACCATTAGGACTGGCAATTAAAAAAACAGAGTCCCTTGTTGCTAAAACCATTTAGGATTGGCAATTAAAAAAACAGAGTCCCTTCTGGCAATTAAAAAAACAGAGTCCCTTGTTGCTAAAACCATTTAGGACTGGCAATTCTTGTTGCTAAAACCATTTAGGACTGGCAATTAAAAAAACAGAGTCCCTTCTGGCAATTAAAAAAACAGAGTCCCTTGTTGCTAAAACCATTTAGGACTGGCAATTAAAAAAACAGAGTCCCTTGTTGCTAAAACCATTAGGACTGGCAGTTAAAAAAACAGCTCGTGCCTTGCTTTTCTAAAACAAACCATTAAGACTGGCAATTAAAAAAACAGAGTCCCTTGTTGCTAAAACCATTAGGACTAGCAGTTAAAAAAAACAGCTCGTGCCTTGCTTTGCTAAAACCATTAGGACTGGCAGCCTTGCTTTGCTAAAGCTAAAACCATTAGGACTGGCAATTAAAAAAACAGAGTCCCTTGTTGCTAAAACCATTAGGACTGGCAGTTAAAAAAACAGCTCGTGCCTTGCTTTGCTAAAACCATTAGGACTGGCAATTAAAAAAACAGAGTCCCTTGTTGCTAAAACCAAACTCGTGCCTTGCTTTGCTAAAACCATTAGGAGTGACCAAACTCGTGCCTTGCTTTGCTAAAACCATTAGGACTGGCAATTAAAAAAACAGAGTCCCTTGTTGCTAAAACCATTAGGACTGGCAGTTAGAAAAACAACTCGTGCCTTGCTTTGCTAAAACCATTAGGACTGGCAATTAAAAAAACAGAGTCCCTTGTTGCTAAAACCATTAGGACTGGCAGTTAAAAAACAGAGTCCCCCCAGTTAAAAAAACTTGCTAAAATTGCTAAAACCATTAGGACTGGCAATTAAAAAAACAGAGTCCCTTGTTGCTAAAACCATTAGGACTGGCAGTTAAAAAAACAGTGGGTGCCTTGCTTTGCGTGCCTTGCTTTGCTAAAACCATTAGGACTGGCAATTAAAAAAACAGAGTCCATTGTTGCTAAAACCATTAGGACTGGCAGTTAAAAAAACAGAGTCCCCCCAGTTAAAAAAACTTGCTAAAATTGCTAAAACCATTAGGACTGGCAATTAAAAAAACAGAGTCCCTTGTTGCTAAAACCATTAGGACTGGCAGTTAAAAAAACGGCTCGTGCCTTGCTTTGCTAAAACCATTAGGACTGGCAATTAAAAAAACAGAGTCCCTTGTTGCTAAAACCATTAGGACTGGCAGTTAAAAAAACAGAGTCCCCCCAGTTAAAAAAACTTGCTAAAACCATTAGGACTGGCAATTAAAAAAACAGAGTGCCTTGCTTTGCTAAAACCATTAGGACTGGCAATTAAAAAAACAGAGTCCCCCCAGTTAAAAAAACCATGGACTGGCAGTTAAGCTAAAACCATTAGGACTAGCAGTTAAAAAAACAGAGTCCCCCCAGTTAAAAAAACCATGGACTGGCAGTTAAAAAAACATATTCCCCTCGCAGTTAAAAAAACATACACCTGTGCTAAAACCATGGACTGGCAGTTAAAAAAACATATTCCTACTGGTGCCTTGCTTTGCTAAAACCATTAGGACTGGCAGTTAAAAAAACAGAGTCCCCCCTGTTAAAAAAAACATGGACTGGCAGTTAAACAGAGTCCCCCCAGTTAAAAAAACCATGGACTGGCAGTTAAAAAAACATATTCTCCTCGCAGTTAAAAAAACATACACCTGTGCTAAAACCATGGACTGGCAGTTAAAAAAACATATTCCTACTGGTGCCTTGCTTTGCTAAAACCATTAGGACTGGCAATTAAAAAAACAGAGTCCCCGTACTTAAAAAAACAGAGTCCCCAAACACCCCAAACACCTGTGCTAAAAGCATTAGGACTGGCAGTTAAAAAAACATACACATGTGCTAAAACCATGGACTGGTAGTTAAAAAAACATATTCGCAGTTAAAAAAACATACACCTGTGCTAAAACCATGGACTGGGAGTTAAAAAAACATATTCCCCTCGCAGTTAAAAAAACATACACCTGTGCTAAAACCATGGACTAGCAGTTAAAAAAACATATTCCCCAGTTAGGATTGGCTGTTAAAAAAACAGATTCCCCAGTTAGGATTGGCTGTTAAGATTCCTCGCAGTTAAAAAAACATACACCTGTGCTAAAACCATGGACTGGCAGTTAAAAAAACATATTCCCCAGGACTGGCAGTTAAAAAAACAGAGTCCCCCCAGTTAAAAAAACCATGGACTGGGAGTTTAAAAAACATATTCCCCTCGCAGTTAAAAAAACATACACCTGTGCTAAAACCATGGACTGGCAGTTAAAAAAACATATTCCTACTGGTGCCTTGCTTTGCTAAAACCATTAGGACTGGCAATTAAAAAAACAGAGTCCCCGCACTTAAAAAACAGAGTGCCCAAACACCTGTGCTAAAACCATTAGGACTGGCAGTTAAAAAAACATACACCTGTGCTAAAACCATGGACTGGCAGTTAAAAAAACATATTCGCAGTTAAAAAAACATACACCTGTGCTAAAACCATGGACTGACAGTTAAAAAAACATATTCCCAGTTAGGATTGGTTGTTAAAAAAACAGATTCCCCAGTTAGGATTGGCTGTTAAGATTCCTCGTAGTTAAAAAAACATACACCTGTGCTAAAACCATGGACTGGCAGTTAAAAAAACATATTCCCCAGTTAGGATTGGCTGTTAAAAAAACAGATTCCCCAGTTAGGATTGGCTGTTAAGATTCCCCAGTTAGGATTGGCTGTTAAAAAAACAGATTCCCCAGTTAGGATTCGCTGTTAAGATTCCCCAGTTAGATTGGCTGTTAAAAAAACAGATTCCCCGGTTAGGATTGACTGTTAAAAAAACAGATTCCCCAAACACCTTTGCTAAAACCATTAGGAAACCATTAGGACTGGCAGTTAAAAAAACATATTCCCTAGTTAGGATTGGCTGTTAAAAAAACAGATTCCCCAAACACCTTTGCTAAAACCATTAGGAAACCATTAGGACTGACAGTTAAAAAAACATATTCCCCAGTTAGGATTGGCTGTTAAAAAAACAGATTCCCCAGTTAGGATTGGCTGTTAAAAAAACAGATTCCCCAAACACCTTTGTTAAAACCATTAGGACTGACAGTTAAAAAAACAGATTCCCCTCAAACCATTTCCCCAAATTCCCCACAAACCATTAGTGTAATGACCGGATAATTTACGGGAATAAATCTTTTGTTTTACCATTGTAAGTAAATATGGAACATGGATTATTATTTTTGTTGTGAAAAATGATTTGAATATTATTAATTCAAAATGAGAATACAAATTGAGTGATTACACATAATACTTTCTATGAGGAAGTTACCCTCTTTTCTTGCCAGTTATTAAGCAGTTGCTAACAGGGAAAAACCTTAACTGTTTCCTATTTCCTTAGAAAAGGAAAAGGAAAAGACCCGGGTTGTGGAGGAACAAACGGGGGAAAAAGAAGGCAAAAAAAAAGAAAGGAAGGTGCTAAGTCTGGTAAGGACGAGATAGCACAGGCACAAGTTGTGTAAGATTTTGCTTAAGACAGTGGTCTGGCAAAAGAGCTTGGGGGGAGATTCAGTCTGGTGGACTAAATCTCATGGTTGGGAGGAGAACAAGCGACAAAGTAAGTTCCTCCATGCTGGAGAGGGACGAGAAATTGTGACAATAACAGTACAGGTAAGTACAGTTAATTAGTACAGTTAATTGTTATAGTCTAAGATTCATTTTTTTTGTTATAGCAACATTAACTGTTCTGTAAATCAGAATATAGAATGAACAAAAGGATAATTTCAGCCTGTAAAAGAAAAACAAGTATTTAATGCTAGAACGCAGGAATGAAATTATAAATGCAGTAAAATTCATTAAAAATCACTAAATAGTAACCGAGTGGGAGTGTTGTGCGAACTCGGTCGATTCTCAGCAAAACCAGAGAATCAAGAAAACGGATTTATCATTATATATACCTTTACGAAATGATATGATGCATGTCTTATGATTAATATGCATATAACCGCAGTACAACGATACAATGACAATCAGGACATCGGAACAATATGCGCAGGCAGTACTGTAAATTATGTGAACCTTTATATAATGTCAGGGGACAGCAAAATAAAATGTATATTGACCGCACTCATTAACCAACCAACCGAAATATCGGTGGAACGACTAACCATAATTATCTGTTCTCAAGAAAAGACAGATCATTGGTATCAACAGTAATGAGTAAAGCAACCCGTAAACCATTCAAACCCTCGTGAGGGTTAAGACTATGCAGGATAATAATAATGAAATACGGATTTGCAATTAATATAAATCTGGAAAGGATTTCAAGAAAAGATGGAGGTAATTCATATCATATCAAAATCAATGACCTGAAGCGACGAGTAATTCGTATATCAGAGTTATACTTCTTCTATATACAAAGAAAAATTACAGTTGTTCTATTAAATGAGACCCATGGAAATCAGGACGGTCCAGGCACACCGTTAATTCCGGCGCCGAGACCATCCAAGGGTCACATTCTAATACTCTGTACATCAAATAATAGCAAATAACGAAACAACAATTGTGCCTATTGAAGCGCACAGCTATACCATAGCAGATATTAACAACATAAATCCCAGAAAATAAATAACGCAGATTTATAGATCTTGCCGAATGCTCGGAATCACAGCATTAAATTGAAAACATAGCACATTCTGGAACTAAAGAAATTTGAACATCATGTTATACTGAATGTCAAAATACAACTGTCTATACAGTTAACAGTGACAAAATAGCATGTACAAACTAAATGTGCACGGCGTGGCCCGGCCGAGCCAGTTAAAATAGGATGGAAATTAACAATATCCTTACGGTAGGAAACTCGGAATCAATTTCCGGAAAACAACACTGAAATACTATATGTAACATTAGAAACCTCTGAGTTCTGTCCAGGCGCGGAAATACCGCTGGCCATAAGGACTTTCGAGGCCAGAACCCTGGCTCCAAGTTATGGGGGTCGCCTCAGACAGATATATATCACAGGAGAACATCTTCCCATCAAGAAGTAGTGAAATTACCTGACAGGAAAGGGGAAGAGTCATTATACATTTAACAGCAATCATACATTTAACCCTAAAGCAGGTTCCGCGGACTCACCTGTTGATACTGCGCGCGGAGCCGAAATGAAGGTGGCGGAGAGTCCATCGAATCCTTGACGACAGAGTAGCCAGAGTAGAGAATAGTAACAAGCGCCATCCATAAAACCCTGAGGTAAACCCTTACTTAATAATGGTGCAAGGAAAACAAAGAAATACCTGTTAAAGTTTAATAATGCAAAGAAAACGAATGATACCTGTTTAAGTTGTGCAGGAGAAAGATGCCACAGGTATTCGCCATGTCTGGGCGCATCAATAACCAGGGTTTCACATCGAAGCCGAATACAGGAATGGAAGGCAGGCGGCGATAGTCGGATGGGAAATAACCGCGGAAAGAATGAACCAAAAAGCATATAACAAGAAACCCTAAAACCTCTGATAGCTGGCCCGCAATCTCCAACCGTTCAATTAAGGACGATGAACCTCTGCCGTGGATTTTGTTAATGATCCTGAGGAGTTCACGGCTGCCTGCAACATTAATGTCACTCACTGTATTCCAGAGACCGTAAGTCCAGACGGATGGAATAATCCAGAGACGACCCAGCTGTCGCCTTCTCAGGCAAGGAAGGGTTATAACTTTATTGCTAGGTGTCCGATGGCTGCGTGGGAACGATAGCAACGTTGATCCCTACGCTGCATTCAATGGCAAGGGTCATTCATGATCGTTAGAACCATGTATTCGCGAGGATTATTAACACTTTATAACCCTGTTTATAATGTCAATTACATAACAATTGATCGATCACCGCATGGGTTCAAGGAATGCAATGGTCGATAGACTATTGTATGGGGTCCAGTTAATTAATATTATGGACATGCATAAGGGTAAGTTGTATTAGTTAAAAGTATTGATTTATTTCACCTCTTGCTATGTGTGAAATTAACAATCAAAAATTTTATTTTACCCATGTATGGGTAAGTATTATTTAGGAACATGACATGTGGTATCAGAGCCCAGTTACAGAACTGAGGCCTCTGGGTAAAGACAGATGAATTCATAGAGACATTTCTTAAAAAAAAAAAAAAAAAATCTTTATCATTACCCATTCACCTTGTTTGAATGAAGTACAGGATCAGAAAGTTCAAGAAGCTACAACATGAGGAGAGCAGATAACACAACTCGAAGACCTATGATGGGACAGGGGGCACCTGGCCCCGAACATAATCCTGAACTGTGGGTGCAGCTTGGGGAAGAGGCCAGAGTTACAAATCAAGCCATCCTGGAAACAGTACAGGAACTTAAAAATGAGATGGCAAGGCTACGGGAAGACAATGCCAGACTTACAATGGAACAAGAAAGGATCCTGAAGAGTTTGTCTGATCGACAGAATCAACCACCAATTAATCCTAGCACTGAGCAGCCAAGGATGTCCGAAGAACAGAACCATCATATACCCCTTGAAGGATCAGAGGAACAAGAGGAACGTTCCGATAATGTAATTGAACATCAAACTTCAAAAAGGCAAAGGGTGGAGCTACAAGGGGAATTTCGCAAAATTAAACCACCACATTTTGACGGGGAACAAGAAGAAGCAGCTGAAGCATGGCTAATCAATATGAATAAGTATTTCCAGCTTTACGAATATGACCACAATCTTAAAGCACGATTGGCTATCTTTCAGCTACAGGGAAAGGCCACCTTATGGTGGGAAGAAGTAAAAATAGTAAAAGGAGTTACTGAACAAACTATTACTTGGGATAACTTTCAAATATATTTTAAAGAAAGGTATTTAACTGAACGCTTCTACGATGAAAAAGCAAGAGAGTTCCATGATCTGCGTTTGGGGCAGCAGACTATGGACGAATTTATCACCCGTTTTACTTCCTTACTCTGCTATGTGCCATACATAAGGGAAGAAAAGGCAAAAGTACAGAGATTTGTTAGCAGCTTACCGCCCTACATGTGAGAGAGGATTGAATTTGATAATCCAAAATCAATGGACGAGGTAATCCGTAAAGCCAGAATCTGTTATCAACAAAGCAAGCAAAAAGGGGAAGCTGCTGGTCGAAAATGGAATGAGAAAAAGAGCTTTAAGTCAATAGGATACAACAAAGGAAATCGTAACAGTGGAAGTAAAGGAAATGGTAAGGGACAAAATAGCAGAACCACAACAAGAACCACATCCAAATTTAGACCTACTAATGAGTCTAAAGTCAGTGAACAACATGCACGATTGGACAGTGAAGGTACAGTAAGACCTCCGGTGCAATGCTGGGGTTGCGGAGGACCCCATTACATCAAAAATTGTCCACAGCGAAAAGGGACTGAACAATTATCTCAAATTCACGAAGCCTCAACAGTCGGCAAGATAGGACGCAGTGTACCCAGGATTAATGCGGCTTTGGAAGACCGTCAGGCGGAGTATCAGCCAACCATGGTCGAATTCGAAGGTAACATTTTAAACCTTACTGTCTCTGTTTTAATTGACCCTGGGGCTACACTAAGTTATGTAAGCCCAAAGGTGGTAGAACGTTGTAATTTACAGTCTGTTAAGTTTAAAAGCCCATGGCTGGTACAATTAGCTACAGGAGCCAAAAGACGAGTGACAGCTAAAATTAAGGACTGCTCTTTCACTATAGCAGGACAACCAGTAACGGCTGATTTAAACGTACTTCCCCTGGGCTCCTATGATATTCTAATTGGTATGGATTGGCTGGAAAAACACTGGTCATTAGTAGATTGTAAAACTAAAGTTATCTACTTTAGAGATCAGCATGGAAGCAGGAAAGAAATGCAAGGAATTAAACGACCTGTGCAAGTTCGACCAATAACAGCAAACCAGCTCGTAAAATGTATTCGGAAAGGGTGCCAGGTCTATGCCATTCAGGTGGGTTATGCAAATTCTAAAGATAAAACAGCTGTTCTGAATAATATCCCTGTGATTCAGGAATTTGCAGATGTATTTCCAGAAGAAATTCCTGGGCTACCACCAAGAAGAAACATAGATTTTACCATTGAGTTGGTTCCAGGAGCAGCACCAGTGTCACGGGCACCCTATAGAATGAGTGTACCCGAACTGATAGAATTAAAAATGCAGTTGCAGGAATTACTAGATAAAGATTATATACGTCCTAGTGTGTCCCCATGGGGAGCCCCAGTGTTATTTGTCAAGAAAAAGGACGGAACTCTCCGGATGTGTATAGATTATCGACAGTTAAATAAGTTGACCATTAAGAATAAATATCCTTTGCCTCGGATCGATGAACTATTTGATCAAGTAAAAGGTGCGACGGTGTTCTCTAAAATCGATCTGCGATCAAGTTACCACCAGATCCGAATTAAAGAAGAAGATATCGCTAAAACAACTTTTAGAACAAGATATGGTCATTATGAGTTCGTGGTGTTGCCATTCGGACTGACCAACGCCCCTGCAACTTTCATGTGTTTAATGAACAGTATTTTCCATCGTTATTTGGAAAGATTTGTGCTGGTATTTATTGACGACATACTAATATACTCTCGCACAATGGAAGAACATCATGAACATCTTAGAATGGTGTTACAGACACTTCGAGAACATCAACTATACGCAAAGTTTAGTAAGTGTGATTTCTTTAAAGAAGAAATCCAATATTTGGGTCATGTAATTACTAAGGATGGGATCGCAGTAGACCCGGAAAAGATAAAGGCCATAATGGAGTGGCTTGTACCAAAATATGTGGTAGATGTTCGATCCTTTATGGGATTGGCTGGTTATTATAGGAGGTTTGTAGAGGGCTTTTCTAGAGTAGCATATCCTATTACCTCATTGCAGAAAAAGGGAAAAGCATTTCATTGGACCACAAACTGCCAGAAAAGTTTTGAACGATTAAAACACCTACTCACTACAGCACCTATTTTGAGTATAGCCGATCCTGAAAAGGATTACGTAGTGTGTACGGATGCAAGCAAAGAAGGAGTAGGTGGAGTCCTGATGCAAGAAGGCAAGGTGATTGCATACGAGTCTCGAAAGTTAAAAGAGCATGAGCAGAAATACTCTGCTTATGATTTGGAATTGGCTGCTGTCATTCATGCCTTAAAAATGTGGCAGCATTATCTGGTGGGCAGAAAATTCTTGCTGCTTACCGATCATCATAGTTTAACCAACTATTTCAGCCAGCCCACCTTAAATGCTAGACAAGCACGGTGGGTAGATTTTTTTAAGTAGCTTTGATTTCGAGATTAAACATCTGCAAGGAAAAGAAAACCGAGTAGCAGATGCTTTAAGTCGGAAAGTACAACATTTATATGAAATTTCCATTAGTGGGTGGAAGAATCCCTTCCTGGAGAAGGTGAAGGAAGCCTCAAGTCAAGATATTGAATATCAGCAGCTAAAGCTGCAAATACAGCAATCCGTCAATACGGCAGACCAACAAGAATATGAGGTAGATGATGCTGGAATGATATATTTCAAACGAAGATTATACATACCAAACCAAGACCAAATTAAAAATCTCATTATGGATGAATTCCATATAAGCCATTATGCGAGACACCCAGGATACCAGAAAATGATTACCGCAATCCGAAAGGAGTACTTCTAGCCAGGAATGAAGAAGAACATTGCCGAGTACTTGGCACGATGTTTAGAATGCCAGCAGATTAAAGCATAGCACCAGCATCCAGCAGGATTGCTCCAACCATTACCTATCCCAGAATGGAAGTGGGAAGTCATTTCCATGGATTTCATCACAGGTCTGCCTAAGACAAAAAGAAACAACGATTCTATTATGGTGGTAGTAGACAAGTTAAGTAAAGCTGCACATTTTATACCTGTACAATCCACATACAAATCTGCACAGATTGCTCATATTTTTATGCAGCATGTATTTAAGTTACATGGGCTTCCAAAAACGATAATTTCCGATCGTGATGTGAAGTTCACATCAGCCTTTTAGAGGACACTATTCGCTGATTTAGGAACCCAACTAAATTTCAGCACAGCATACCATCCTCAAATTGATGGTCAAACGGAACGGGTGAACCAAGTGGTAGAAGACATGTTGAGAGCTTATGTTATGCAGCAACCCACATTGTGGGAGGAATATTTACATCTGGTGGAATTTGCGTATAACAATGGGTATCATACCTCTACGCAGATGAGTCCATTTGAATTCATGTATGGTCGAAAATGCCGTACACCCTCTAGCTGGGGAGGACCCGAAGATAAATTGAGTCTAGGACCTGAGATGCTTAAGGAAATGAAAGACATGGTAAAAAGAGTGCGCGTTAATCTGAGAGATGCTCAAGATAGACAGAAAAATTTCGCTGATCGGAAAAGAAGGTTCAAGGAGTACCAAGTTGGGGACCACGTTTATATCAGAATTCAAGCAAAAAGGAGTACCTTACAGTGGAGTGGCTGTGCCAAATTGGCACCCCGATACTGTGGACCCTTTCAAGTCTTGGCCAGGATTGGATCGGTGGCTTACCAGCTTGCCTTGCCAAGTCACATTCGGGTCCACAATGTGTTCCATGTCTCAGTTCTAAAGAAATATGTCTATGACCCTAAACATGTAATCCGTTGGCAAGTTATTCAGGTGGGAGTTACTATTACAATAAACCTGTTAATTCAATGCTGAAGGAAAACGAATTTAAAAAAATTGTGCAATGCAGGTCGAACCGGAAGGAGAGGTTCTGGTCGAACCACTGAACATCCTCGACCGGAGAGAAGTGCAGCTGCGGAAACGAGTTATTACCCAAGTTAAGATACAATGGCGACATTATGGACCTGAGGAGGCCACTTGGGAGGATGAAGAACTAATGAGGAAAACTTATCCAGCTCTGTTCATGGCTGGAAGACACCGAGACGGTGTCCAACCTCAGGGGGAGGAGATGTAATGACCGGATAATTTACGAGAATAAATCTTCTGTTTTACCATTGTAAGTAAATATGGAACAGGGATTATTATTTTTGTTGTGAAAAATGATTTGAATATTATTAATTCAAAATGAGAATACAAATTGAGTGATTACACAATACTTTCTATGAGGAAGTTACCCTCTTTTCTTGCCAGTTATTAAGCAGTTGCTAACAGGGAAAAACCCTAACTGTTTTCCTATTTCCTTAGAAAAGGAAAAGGAAAAGACCCGGGTTGTGGAGGAACAAACGAGGGAAAAAGAAGGCAAAAAAAAAAGAAAGGAAGGTGCTAAGTCTGGTAAGGACCAGATAGCACAGGCA
Organism: Pinus taeda; assembly: GCA_000404065.3. Lineage (NCBI taxonomy): Eukaryota > Viridiplantae > Streptophyta > Pinopsida > Pinales > Pinaceae > Pinus > Pinus taeda. Next base: position 39,828 of record APFE031606167.1, on the reverse strand, counting down.
CAAGTTGTGTAAGATTTTGCTGAAGATAGTGGTCTGGCAAAAGAGCTTGGGGGGAGATTCAGTCTGGTGGACTAAATCTCATGGTTGGGAGGAGAACAAGCGACAAAGTAAGTTCCTCCATGCTTGAGAGGGACGAGAAATTGTGACAATAACAGTACAGGTAAGTACAGTTAATTAGTACAGTTAATTGTTATAGTCTAAGATTCATTTTTTTTGTTATAGCAACATTAACTGTTCTGTAAATCAGAATATAGAATGAACAAAAGGATAATTTCAGCCTGTAAAAGAAAAACAAGTATTTAATGCTAGAACGCAGGAATGAAATTATAAATGTAGTAAAATTCATTAAAAATCACTAAATAATAACCGAGTGGGAGTGTTGTGCGAACTCGGTCGATTCTCAGCAAAAACAGAGAATCAAGAAAACGGATTTATCATTATATATACCTTTACGAAATGATATGATGCATGTCTTATGATTAATATGCATATAACAACAGTACAACGATACAATGACAAGCAGGACATCGGAACAATATGCGCAGGCAGTACTGTAAATTATGTGCCTTTATATAATGTCAGGGGACAGCAAAATAAAACGTATATTGACCGCACTCAGTAACCAACCAACCGAAATATCGGTGGAACGACTAACCATAATTATCTGTTCTCAAGAAAAGACAGATCATTGGTATCAACAGTAATGAGTAAAGAAACCCGTAAACCATTCAAACCCTCGTGAGGGTTAAGACTATGCAGGATAACAATAATGAAATACGGATTTGCAATTAATATAAATCTGGAAAGGATTTCAAGAAAAGATGGAGGTAATTCATATCATATCAAAATCAATGACCTGAAGCGACGAGTAATTCGTATATCAGAGTTATACTTCTTCTATATACAAAGGAAAAATTACAGTTGTTCTATTAAACGAGACCCATGGAAATCAGGACAGTCCAGGCACACCGTTAATTCCGGCGCCGAGACCATCCAAGGGTCACATTCTAATGCTTTGTACATCAAATAATAGCAAATAATGAAACAACAATTGTGCCTATTGAAGCGCACAGCTATACCATAGCAGATATTAACAACATAAATCCCAGAAAATAAATAACGCAGATTTATAGATCTTGCCGAATGCTCGGAATCACAGCATTAAATTGAAAACATAGCACATTCTGGAACTAAAGAAATTTGAACATCATATTATACTGAATGTCAAAATACGACTGTCTATACAGTTAACAGTGACAAAATAGCATGTACAAACTAAATGTGCACGGCGTGGCCCGGCCGAGCCAGTTAAAATAGGATGGCAATTAACAATATCCTTAAGGTAGGAAACTCGGAATGTCAATTTCCGGAAAACAACACTGAAATACTATATGTAACATTAGAAACCTCTGAGTTCCCAGGCGCGGAAATACCGCTGGCCATAAGGACTTTCGAGGCCAGAACCCTGGCTCCAAGTTATGGGGGTCGCCTCAGACAGATATATATCACAGGAGAACATCTTCCCATCAGGAAGTAGTGAAATTACCTGACAGGAAAGGGGAAGAGTCATTATACATTTAACAGCAATCATACATTTAACCCTAAAGCAGGTTCCGCGGACTCACCTGTTGATACTGCGCGCGGAGCCGAAATGAAGATGGCGGAGAGTCCATCGAATCCTTGACGACATAGTAGCCAAAGTAGAGAATAGTAACAAGCGCCGTCCATAAAACCCTGAGGTAAACCCTTACTTAATAATGGTGCAAGGAAAACAAAGAAAAACCTGTTAAAGTTTAATAATGCAAAGAAAACGAATGATACATGTTTAAGTTGTGCAGGAGCAAGATGCCACAGGTATTCGCCGTATCTGGGCGCATCAATAACCAGGGTTTCACATCGAAGCCGAATACAGGAATGGAGGGCAGGCGGCCATAGTCAGATGGGAAATAACCGCAGAAAGAATGAACCAAAAAGCATATAACAAGAAACCCTAAAACCTCTGATAGCTGGCCCGCAATCTCCAACCGTTCGATTAAGGACGATGAACCTTTGCCGTGGATTTTGTCAATGATCCCGAGGAGTTCACGGCTGCCTGCAACATTAATGTCACTCACTGTATTCCAGAGACCGTAAGTCCAGACGGATGGAATAATCCAGAGACGACCCAGCTGTCGCCTTCTCAGGCAAGGAAGGGTTATAACTTTATTGCTAGGTGTCCGATGGGTGCGTGGGAACGATAGCAGCATTGATCCCTATGCCGCATTCAATGGCAAGGGTCATTCATGATCGTTAGAACCATGTATTCGTGGGGATTATTAACACTTTATAACCCTGTTTATAATGTCAATTACATAACAATTGATCAATCACCGCATGGGTTCAAGGAATGCAATGGTCGATAGACTATTGTATGGGGTTCGGTAATTAATATTATTTACATGTATAGGGGTGAGTTGTAATAGTTAAAATTATTGACTTATTTCACCTCTTGCTATGCATGAAATTAACAATAAAAAAAATAAATTTATTTTACCCCTGTATGGGTAAGTATTATCTAGGTACATGACAATTAGGATTGGTAGTTTAAAAAAACAAATTCCCCAGATTCCCCAAACATGAGAGTCAGATTCCCCTCAAACCACTTCCCCAAATTCCCCACAAACCATTAGGACTCGCAGTTAGGAAATTCCCCAGATTCCCCAAACATGAGAGTCAGATTCCCTTCAAACCATTTCCCCAAATTCCCCATAAACCATTAGGATTGGCAGTTAAAAAGACAGATTCCCAAACATATACATATACAAAGATATATGTATACAACTTTTAACTTTAACCTATACACCTCACTTATTACTACTTGTAACTTTTTAATGTTAATTATTATAAAATAATCTATCTGTGACATTCTTCATCTATTCTCTTTTGACAACTTGTCATTTAAAAATTGTATTTGGTACTACTACGATTGATGTTCCTGGGTCGTTGAGCCGTTGAAATCATCTTGTTTTTCTTTTTCATAGTTTTGTTTTTGTTTTTCATAATTTTGTTTAATAATTATTTATTAGTATATTTTTTTATTTAGTATTATATGGATAGATATTTATTTAGAATAAGATTTCAAAATTTTTTATTGGATTATTAATAATTATTAAACAGAATAGGAATTTAATTTTTATAAATATTTTAAAATATTTGTGGTAATGTATATAAATGGAAGATTGAGATTTATCCCTAAAATAATTATATTTGTATTTCTTTTAAAGTGATTAATTAAAAAAAGACATTTCAACAAGTATCATATGAAGTGATTTATGATATTTTGGGCATGTTGTATTAATAAAACATAGTATTGATCCATTATATCGTAACAACCCCTATTTACAAATTAAAAATTAATAAAATAGTGATGTGTGGTTTGACGGTAAGTCTACTTGGGTAAAGCCTGGGAGACCGTAGTTCAAATCTCATTGAGTATACTGGCTTGCTTTGGTGGATGCTCCAGAAGTAGATTCCCCAGATTCCCCACCCTCGCCTTGGTGGCACGAGAGTCTTGCTTTGCTACTCGTGCCTTGCTTTGCTAAAACCATTAGGACTGACAGTTAAAAAAACAGATTCCCCAAACACTTGCTAAAACCATCAGGACTGGCAGTTAAAAAAACAGATTCCCCAAACACTTATGCTAAAACCATTAGGACTAGCAGTTAAAAAAACATATTCCCCAGTTAGGATTGGCTGTTAAAAAAATAGATTCCCCTAACACCTTTGCTAAAACCAGATTCCATTAGGACTGGCAGTTAAAAAAACAGATTCCCCAAACACTTGCTAAAACCTAATCTAAAACCATTAGGACTGGCAGTTAAAAAAGCAGATTCCCCAAACACTTGCTAAAACCATTAGGACTGGCAGTTAAAAAACCAGATTCCCCAAACACCTGTGCTAAAACCATTAGGACTGGCAGTTAAAAAAACATATTCCCCAGTTAGGATTGGCTGTTAAAAAAACAGAGTCCCCAAACACCTTTGCTAAAACTAGATTCCATTAGGACTGGCAGTTAAAAAAACAGATTCCCCAAACACTTGCTAAAACCATTAGGACTGGCAGTTAAAAAAACATATTCCCCAAACACCTGTGCTAAAACCATTAGGACTGGCAGTTAAAAAAACATATTCCCCAATTAGGATTGGCTGTTAAAAAAACAGATTCCCCAAACACCTTTGCTAAAACCATATTAGGACTGGCTGTTAAAAAAACAGATTCCCCAAACACCTTTGCTAAAACCATTAGGACTGGCAGTTAAAAAAACAAATAGAAAACAAATTCCCCAGATTCCCCACAAACCATTAGGATTGGCAGTTAAGAAAACAAATTCCCCAGATTCCCCAAACATGAGAGTCAGATTCCCCTCAAACCATTTCCCCAGATTCCCCACAAACCATTAGGACTGGAAATTAAAAAAATAGATTCCCCAAACATGTGAGTCTTGCTTTGCTAAAACTTTCTCCAGATTCCCCACAAACCATTAAGAATGGCAGTTAAAAAAACAGATTCCCCATATTCCCCAAACACGAGAGTCTTGCTTTGCGAAAACCATTAGGACTAGCAGTTAAAAAACAGATTCCCCAAACACCTTTGCTAAAACCATTAGGATTAGCACTTAAAAAAACCCCAGTTAGGATTAGTAGTTAAAAAAGCAGATTCCCCAAACACCTTTGCTAAAACCATTAGGAATGGCAGTTAAAAACAAATTCCCCACCCCCGCTTAAAATAAAACCATTAGGACTGGAAGTTAAAAAAACAAATTCCCCAGATTCCCTAAACACCTTTGCTAAAACCATTAGGACTGGCAGTTAAAAAAACAGATTCCCCAGATTCCCCAAACACCTTTGCTAAAACCATTAGGACTGGTAGTTAAAAAAACAGATTCCCCACCCCCGCCTAAAATAAAACCATTAGGACTGGCAGTTAAAAAAACAGATTCCCCAGTTAAGACTGGCAGTTAAAAAAAGAAATTCCACAGATTCCCTGAACACCTTTGCTAAAACCATTAGGAATTCCCCAGATTCCCCAAACACCTTTGCTAAAACCATTAGGACTGGCAGTTAAAAAAACAGATTCCCCACCCCCGCCTAAAATAAAACCATTAGGACTGGCAGTTAAAAAAACAGATTCCCCAGTTAAGACGCCTAAAATAAAACCATTAGGACTGGCAGTTAAAAAAACAGATTCCCTAGTTAAGACTGGCAGTTAAAAAAACAAATTCCACATATTCTCTGAACACCTTTGCTAAAACCATTAGGATTGGCAGTTAAAAAAATAGATTCCCCAGATTCACCACCCTCACCTAAAACCATTAGGACTGGCAGTTAAAAAAATAGATTCCCCAGATTCTCCAAACACCTTTGCCCTTTGCTAAAACCATTAGGATTGGCAGTTAAAAAAATAGATTCCCCAGATTCACCACCCTCGCCTAAAACCATTAGGACTGGCAGTTAAAAAAATAGATTCCCCAGATTCTCCAAACACCTTTGCTAAAACCATTAGGACTGGCAGTTAAAAGGACAGACTCCCCAAATTCCCCAAACACCTTTGCTAAAACCATTAGGACTAGCAGTTAAAAAAGCAAATTCTCCAGATTCCCCACCCCCGCCTAAAACCATTAGGACTTGCAGTTAAAAAACACAGATTCCCCACCCCCGCCTTAAAACCATTAGGACTTGCAGTTAAAAACACAGATTCCCCACCCCCGCCTTGGCGGCACAAGAGTCTTGCTTTGCTAAAACCATTAGAACAACCCATATTTACAAATTAAAATTTCCAACCTAAAGTGGCAATAAATCTCCATGGTTAGGGATCTTGTTCTATATATATTTAACTTATATAGATTCTTTTTATAATAATGATAATAATAATAATAATAGTTATAATTTAGTTAATTTTTATAATTTTTTATTTTATTTTAACAATTTGAGATGTAGTGGGATTGAAACTAGTGAAGAAATAATAATAATAGTTTATAATTTAGTTAATTTTTATAATTTTTTATTTTATTTTAACAATTTGAGATGTAGTGGGATTGAAACTAGTGAAGAAATAATAATAATAGTTATAATTTAGTTAATTTTATAATTTTTATTTTATTTTAGCAATTTGAGATGTAGTAGGATTAAAATAGTTATAATTTAGTTATTTTTTATAAATTTTTATATTTTGTTTTAACAATTTGAGATGTAGTGGATTGAAACTAGTGAAATTAATCCACATAGCGTGAGATGTATTGGGATTGAAACTAGTGAAGGAATAATAATAATAGTTATAATTTAGTTAATTTTTATAATTTTTATTTTGTTTTAACAATTTGAGATGTAGTGGGATTGAAACTAGTGAAATTAATTACATAGCGTCAATCATCACTTCTGGGTTTCGGGGCTTGCAACTGGTAACCGGGAACTAGTGAAGGAATAATAATAATACTTATAATTTAGCTAATTTTTATAAAAATTTTTATTTTATTTTAACAATTTGAGATGTAATGGGATTGGAACTAGTGAAATTAATCACATAGCGTCAATCATCACTTCCGGGGCTTGCACCCGGTAACCTGGACTTCCCAAGAGTTCACCCATCCCAAATTGCCTCTGACTCAAGTGCGCTTAAATGTGGAGTTTTCTCCACAATCAAGCCCACTTAGCTTGCTACCCCATTTGCAAAACCTTAGCAAGTATTGTGCCTCATGAACCATTCAAGTAGAGTTCCCTTCACTCTTTTTGAATTTAAGTATTAAGGGGTTTTCACAGTGCATTATATTAGATATCATTTTTTGGTATCAGCTGCGTTAAGTAAGTCATTCATCTATGACCATTCCATGAGAGGTAGTCGTAACTAACTAATTTCTCATGATTTTTGAATATTCCACTTAGCATTCATTGCATAGAGTGATGCTCACAGGGGTGAAGAAGTGGGATTGAAACTAGTGAAATCAATCACATAGCGTCAATCATCACTTCTGGGGCTTGCACCCGGTAACTAGAACTTTCCAGGAGGTCACCCATCCCAGATCACCTCTGGCTCAAGCGCGCTTAAATGAGTGCTAAGTGGACTATTAAAAAATCATGATAAATTAGTCAGTTACGACTACCTCTCTTGGAAATGGTCATAGATGAATGACTTACTTAACGCAGTTGATCCCAAAAAATGGTATCTAATATAATTCACTGCGAAAACCCCTTAATACTTAAATTTGAGATGTATCATGTAATACATGTTTTATGCTTATTATGAATGAGTCATTTAATTTATATCGTTGAGCTAATAATAATAATTAATGTAGTTATATAAATCAAATGGTTGATAAATTTTAAAACATCTAAACAATTATCTGATAATATATTTTATATTATCACAATTTTAAAAATTCATAAAAATTAATTAAATTATTATTACTAATTTTAAAAAGATTTAATATATGAGAAACATATATACACATTTAAAAACCCATGTAACAAGATTTTTAGCTATGTAGATTTACCTCCAAGTTATCATGGATTCTTAACTTCTAAATAGGTTTTGTTACAATACCATGGCTTACTAATACCATATGTCCAAAAAAAAAACCATAACTCATACCCATATGATAGATATTCATATGGAATTTTTTTAATTCATTATTTTAATTGAGAAGGTAGAAATGACATTTTTTTTTTCAATCAATCAATTTAATTGAGAAGGCAGAAATGGCATAATTACTTTTGAGATAAATCTTGTGACTATCAATAATGAAAAAAGTGGGAGGATCGCCGAGTGGAGCATCGTGACGACAACCAACCAGGTTTGTTTTGCAGCACTGTTGCCCAACCATATTCTCCTTGAATATGCCTGTCGCTGAACCAATCGATATGCACTGAGGTGGAATCCCTGAATGCGACGTTTTCACCACGTTTCTTGCGTTTCTCCACCTTCCCTAAACTTAGCGCTCATGGCGGCCAACCAGTTTTGTTTTGCCCCGCTATTAACCAATCATATTCTCCCCGAAGGCGCGTGCTGCTGAACCAATTGATATACACTGAGTTGGAATCCCTGCATGCGACATTTCTTAGTTTTTCGCCATGTTCTTGCACCTCTCCACCTGCCCTAAGCATAGCGTTCATGCTTTCTAGTTGTTTGACACCACGCCAGCTGTCCTTGCGAAGTAACCTGCTCACAAACATTGTACCCTACTTTAAATTGCCTTCCATAGTAATTGCCTGAGGTTTGGCTCCGCCTTGTTCCCCCTGCGCATTCAGGCATGGGGACGAAGGCTAGTTTTCATTCTGGTGTTTGATGGCTCATTTTCTTCCAGGTGAAAATATCATTTCTTTGCTATCCCAAAGATTTTACTCTTAGCTATGCTCATTTCCTTAGTCTTGGATTACTACTGGACTGCTCCAGTTTTTTCTTTCTTTTCCGGCCCTGTGTGGAGGAAAATCATCTGCTCGCTTCAGTTTAACCTCGTTTTTTCATCTTTTCCTAGTTCCATGGTCTTTGGAATTGTTCGTGTTTTCGTTTAGCTTCACGTTTCTGGTATTGGTATGCTGGAGATATGGCAACACTCTTCCCTCGGACAACGCTCGGTGAAAGGTTAGTTTTCTGAAATTTCCTATGTAAATTTCGGTATATCATATAAGATTTCAACTTGAATTTCATAAAAGCTTCAAATATTATGAGAATTTTATCTAGTTTTTTTCTTCCTTTTCTATATTCTATATACTAGTTAGCTCTGATCCCACTGCAAAATCTGTTAATGCTGGTTTTCACATATTAGATAGACATTCCCAATTCCCAACGGTTTTTTTCACCTTTTCTTCATAATCAGACACTCATGTTTTGGTCAGATTCTTTTGTTTGGTTTTGGGTTTCCATTAACAACCTTAGGAAATTTTTTGTTATTACTAAACCATGTGCAGACCTTCGAATTAAGATTGGTCCATGGTGGTGCATCTATGAATTTTGCTGCTGTTGCATTGTTTGCTCGAACGTTTCTTCATGAAATCTTTCTTTCTAGGCTACGATGCTCTCTGGTTTTTCCGGCGCCGGATTTTCGTTTTGAAAATCTTTTCCAGCTTATAGGATGGCCATGACATAAATGCCTTGAATTTTTCCCAAACTCTCAATAAATGCGTGTCGCCATCTAAGTTTCTCCTGTTTTTTCTGCCTATCAGCATATGTTCCATTCTTACATCTTTCTGTCAGTAAGGGAAGGTTCCTTCGAGTAGGTATCCTTTTTTAAATGGGTTCATAGGCCGTCGTTCTAATTTCTTCCCGGTTTCCTATTTATTCGTACCATAAGTACTCTTGAAATATGTCCCTATATTGACAATAATCGGACTATTTTATAAGCTTTCCACTTTTTATTAAATCTTGGATGTCCTTCATCCTTTTCCATTCCCCTTGGTTATACTTTCTTTCTCTCTTGGGGGTTTGTGACGATATTTTACCATAAATAGCATCAAATGTTTATATCCCGAGGAAGCTCTTTTGTCATTCGATAGGAAAATTTGTCTTATCCGTCCCTTGTCTTTCATTTTCTTTGTCTTGTCGACTTTAGTGCGGTGTCCTCTCCATACATTCTGCTGATATGGAGATCCTCCCTGTCGAATATGGCGCGTCTGATTCGGTCAAAGCTGCCATGGAGGTAGAAGCTCTCCACTATGGCACTATCAAAGCATCTAAATGGCAGTCCACGCTGGTGGATCATCTGCTTCCTTCACCTCATAGACAAGATCCTGGGGTTAATGTTCCGTTTGCTTCTCAGCACAAACATAATCATCAGTCGTCCAAGATTACTCCCCCTCCATCTGCTATTTGCCTAGATAGTGCATTTGCTAGCTGACCGCATTGCTAGTTTACAAACTAGGGCCCTGATTGGAAAATGGCACTTCCCTGATATGGAAGATGACCAGATAAGAAAATGGCTTGGATCCAAATGGCAACCCCTTCTTGGATACATCCCTACTATTGTCTGCCTGATGAAATACTGGTACGACTTTCATTTTTTAAAAGTAAAGGCTCTGAACACAATTTGGGCCCTCCATTGGGTTCACGGGAGAAGTTTTCTTGCCCTCCACAAATGGTATATTGGTTTCGACCCATTGCGGAACACTCCACAAAACAATTTGATATGGGTCAAGCTGTCAACCCTCCCTATTAAACTTTGGACGAAGGAATCACTTTCCTTTATGGGAAATGCTATTGATAAATTTGTGTATGTCGACCCCAAATGTTTAGGTGCAAAGGACAAGCAGGTGGCCTGGATCCTGATTGAGAAAGAGTATAGATGAGGTTTCCCTGATCACATTGATCTTATATGGGTTGAATTATCTACTCTCCAACGACTTGATTATTGGGGCATCCCATTCCGGTGCTCCCTCTGTCACAAGACCGGCCACCTCAAAGATCAATGTCCCCGTCATCCGACCGGAAATATATTCAAAAAGGAATATCAGGTGAAACAAAAATCACATGTCATGGATTCGGATTTTTGCAATGGGGAAGGGGAAAGGAAATTCTATAAGGGAACATCTCCAAATGTGGATATTTTTTCCCCTACTCTATCTCATAGCTTTTCCATTTCACATGATCTATCTGGGGGGCCTTCCCACCATCCATTCTTTTCTCCTAAACATCATAAAGCTCCCCCATTATCTTTTCATGGATCTTTATCCATGGAAAATATGTCCCTTGCGGGTGCTTTAGACCTTCCCTCTCATCCCCCTCCCCCCAAACCATCGCCAGGGATTCCCATCATCTCCCCATCGCCGACTCCTCAACCGATTTCTGCCCCCCAATTGAATGCCAACATTACTATCATCCCCTCATTCTCTTCATCTCCTGTTCAAATTGGTCAAGATCCTAGGAATAAATCCCCCTCCTCTTCTAACCAAATAACACCGGCTCGAACCACCCATGTCTCCAAGGGCAAAGCTCCTTTGATCTCGGTTACTCCCCCAAACTCTCCTATGCCATCCCCTACAAATTCTATCAGTAGTGACCTTGACATGCTCTTACAAAGAGAATCTATACATCTTCTCCCTCTGACCATTCATAAGCCTAGAAAGTCCATCTCTCCAATCATTAGCCCAAATTCGGCGAAGAATATTACAGTTCGACGTAAACAAAACAGGGGTAGTAGGCATTTCAGAGGCAGGCAGGGCATATCTAATATTAACTTACATGAATCATCCCTTGTTGACATCCCTATTACCAATATACCTGAAAGTGGGCCTCTTAGAGCAAGTATGCGTGGGGAGAATGCCACATGATGAACATCCTCTCAATCAACATTAGGGGTCTTGGGGCGAACCCGAAGTTTCTGGCTCTACAAGATTTATTTCTTTCTTCCTCTTCTAAGATCATCTTGATTCAAGAAACCATGCTTGCACAACAGGATTCCATTGCTTTCTTCAGACGCATGTTCCTGTCTTGGTATATTTCGGCAACGGAGGCATCGGATCTATCTAGAGGGCTTGCTGTTCTTTGGGATCCGAGATGGATTTCAGCAAGAACCTTTCGATGTCTAGATGGTATTTTGATTCTTGCCAAATTTCGTGGCAGGGCGACCTCGGTCCATATTTTGAACATTTATGCACCCTATAAAGACCGATTTTCATAATGGAATCATTTCCTTTCTTCCGGGATCATTGAGATGGAATATCTCCTCATTGTTGGTGATCTTAATTGCACCTTGGGCCCGGAAGAAGTATGGGGAAAAGGCAGGAACAAAGACCCTGTTGGTGAGAACATCAAGGAGGATCTTCTACAATACAACTTTGTCGATATTTGTCCAAATTTTCTATCTCCTACTTGGGAGAATGGAAGGTCGGGGGATGTTTATATTGCTAAAATATTAGATAGATTCATTATTCATGATAAGTTAATGGAGGATCTCGCTCTGCCTATCTCATGTACTCTTATAGTTTTCATTTCTGATCATCGGTCGATCTCCTTGCAATGGATGTATCAACATCTTTGGAAAGATTATCCTTTTAAGTTTAATAGGGTATGGCTTGAGGATGAGGACTTCAACAATATTGTCCGGGAAACATGGAAATCTTATGATCCTCAACTTAGGTCTTCCCATATAGAATCCTTGATTGACAGAATGAATAGGCTGTGGAGGAAGGTAAAAGAGTGGCAGGCTCTTAAAAAACGGTCTAATAGGCTAGAAATTCTATAGATAAAGAAAGAACTTGGAAGCATTGCCAGTAGTATGTCATCCCATAACTTATAATGGGATATTCGCTCTCGACTATGGGAGCTATAAAAAAAGAAACAGAAGCTACTTTCCATTGAAGAAGCGTCATGGAGGCTTAAAATTCGGACCATTTGGCTAAAGGAGGGAGACAAGAACACGAAATTCTTCCATCGTTTTGCAAATAAAAGGCAAGAAACAAATTCTATATGGCATATCGGAGATGAAGAAGGTCGGATACTACACACGCAAGAGGAGATCTCCAAAGAAGCGGTTAACTTCTTCCAGAAAGCATATAGTCGGGACAGGCACATTGAAATAAATGATATTATGTGGGGCATCGAACCCTTCCCATGCATGTTTGATGATGAACAAAATAACCGCTTATTTGTTGCTATTTCGGAGGAAGAATTACTGTCTGTTATAAAATCTTTTAAAAAAGATAAATGTATGGGACTAGATGGATGGTCCATTGACATTTTCATCCATTTATTTGAGATGATGAAAAATGATATTTTGGGGATGGTTGAGGAGTCCAAAATGGGGGGAAAAATAAGTCATATCATCACCTCCACCTATATTGCCTTGATTCCAAAAAAAAGGGGTACTCTTACCTTTTTAGATTTTAGACCTATATCCCTATGCAATACTATTTATAAAATCATCTCTAAAATTATTGCAGAAAGGATCCGTGGCACTCTCTCTTATTTTCATACTAGAGAACAACATGGTTTTTTAAATGGCAGAAACATTTTGGAAGCTGTGGCTATAACACAAGAATGTCTACATTTGATGCACACAAAAAAAATTGGCGCAACCATTCTAAAAATTGATCTCAAGAAAGCCTAAGATTGCCTTGAATGGGGCTTTCTGCGGTGTCTCCTCATTAAAATTGGGCTAAATGGTCAATGCACAAACTGGATATTGGCTTGCGTGGAGAAGGTTAATTATGCCATTCTCTTAAATGGTATTCCTACTACATTTTTCACTGCTTCCAGGGGCCTTTGACAAGGCTGCTCCCTTTTGCCCCTTCTATTTATTCTAGTAATGGATACTCTCAACCTTCATATAAAAAGAGTTGTTTCAATGGGTAACTATCGTCCACTTTCCATAAACAGAGGTAACAACTTCTCGCATAACCTTTTCGTGGATGACATATTACTTTTTGCTATGCTCTGTAGACAGTCTTGGCAAAATTTGAATGAAATTTTAAGATCCTTTCATAGGGCGACTGGTTTGTGTATCAATGAAGGAAAATCATCTTTCCACTATGGGGAAGTTAATATGGAATATATGGAATATATTTCTCAACTCTTCAACATACAAGCAATATCAATTAAAGAGGGAATGAAATATTTGGGCTATCATTTGAAGCCTTCGGGCTATTCCATACCTGACTAGTCTTGGATCCTCAACAGATTTTACAAAAGGATTTAAGGTTGGGAATTCAAATGCCTATCATTGGTTGGTAGGATGATCCTCACACAATCAGTACTTGCACAACTCACTGTCTATTGGGCACACCTTTTCTACATTATGTCAAGCATCATTAAAAAATTAAATAGTTTAATGGCAATCTTCATATGGGGGGCTGTAAAGAAAAAAGAAAATTCCATCTCACCAAACTTACAAATATTACCCTCCCTAAAAAGATGAGGGGTTGGGGCATTATGAACCTTCACAGTTTCAGATTGGACCTATTATGTAAATCACTATGGAAAGCGATACTAGGAGATGGCTTATGGAGCTGTGCTATAAGGATAAAATATCTGGGGAACAGAGATTTCACATATTGGTTCAGGAACAAAACATTGGGACCCACTCGTGGATCGACTATTTGGAGGAGTTTCTAGAAAATACAACACTTCTTTTTCAACAATCTGGTCTAGAAATTTCAATTTGGCAACATCATTCTCATAGGCCTAGATTCTATCATGGGTGTAGAGGAAGGTTTCCATATCCTGCAACAACTTATACTGTTCCTTCAGCAAAAAGGTATATTTTTCTGGCCTCATGTCATACAGGAATGGTAGGGTTCAATTCCAAGATGGAAATCGGCTATTGATCTGGGCCTTCGTGATCGATTGGCAGTCTTATGGGATAATGTAATTTGGAAGATGAAGAGTGGTGGGATAACAAAGACAGAGGATAAAGACAACACCGTTTGGCGGGGTATAGGAGGCAGGATAAATGTTTTGGTCAAAGATATATATCTCTCCTTAATTGAAGATCACCATGATAATACCGGAAAATATTTCCAATTGCTTTTTGGAAATATGGATGCCAATTAAAAATAATCCTATTCTCATGGCTTGTATTCCATAAAAAAAACCTCACATGGACCACTCTACAAAAAAGGAATTAGCATGGCCCCGCTATCTGCTCAATCTGTCTATTTGAGACAGAGTACAATATGCATATATTTCTAAACTACACCCACACACATGACCTTTGGAAGAAGCTGGCTTCACACTTCGGTTTCATTGACAAATCCCATACATCCATTATGGAAGCATTTGAATGGTGGGGCTCCCAGAAAGTAATTTGGAGACCTATTCCCCTCATAGTGTGTTGGTTCGTTTGGAAATGGCGGAATAGAGTGATTTTTCAAAACAGCAAGGAGGATTTCAACCTCACATATGATAAGATAATCCCCTATTATCTCTCTATCCTCCCTTATATTCCCCAGCCAATGAAACAAAAATCTAATGTGGCTGCCCCTTCACAGTCAATTTATCTGAGGGCTCACTTTGATGGAGCTACAAAAGACGGTTTGTGTGCATGCGGAATATACATCAACATAGTTAAAGACCATCACTTTTCAATTTATTGGAATGGTGGCCCAGGGACAAGCAACAAAGTAGAGGCCATGGCATTATATGGTCTCCTTATTTTTCACTCCTTTTTTAATACTGGCCTAATACAGATCTTCGGCGACTCAAAAATCATCATCGAGCATGTGACTGGAAAACATTCAATAAAAAACGCAAATCGTTCAGGATGGTTGCATAGGATATCATATATTTGGAAGACTTCTCTTTTCTCCATTTCACATGTAAAACACTCACAGAATATGATTGCTGATGCGCTATCTAAGAGGGGCTTGCTGACTCAGTGTGGAAGATGGCATTTGAGCATCACAGTGGGAACAATCACGCATCAAATTCAACCATTCTCCATGCCGGGTATATAGGAATACTTAACTATCATGTTATGTATCATGAACCCATCCTTTAATCATCGTATTATGCACAGGTATCATGTATGAGTTTCCTTATCCTCTATATAAGGGTCTAATCTCTCTATCAGTCAAGTTATTTAGATCTATCAGAAACGCAATCATGGTTGACAGATTAACTTTTTCTGTAGATGCATATATGATACCTTTTTGTAATATGACTGGAAGTATTGTCAATATCCCTTCTTCACCATTCTGTACCTGATGATTATCATAATTATAAAAATATACAACTTTTTTCTTCTAAAAAAAATAAATAAATCTTGTGACTATTATTAGAATGTTCCATAGATATTAAATCCCATTAAATTAAAATTTGGAAACCCTATTCCAAAAGAAACATATTATCATAAATATGAAATTTTCACTTTTTGCATGTTCTTCTACATTTTAGTTTTTTGGTCGTCATTGGGCAATAAATTTTTGAGTAAAGCATATTTGTTCTTTTAAAATGTATAAATAGATTCATCTCCTTAAAAACCTTCTATAACACTTAATTATACAGATTTCGTAATAATTCCAACAAATCTTTACAAATTTCTCTCACACACACCATGACATCCCCCATCCCCCTAGAATTTCCTTAAAATTTGGGGGTGCTCCCACACATCCCCTTTATGTGTCTCCCCATTCCCATGCCCCCATTCCCCTTCCCGGAAACTTGGTAGAACATTAATAGAAATGAATGGATCACAAATTTTACATTTAAGCAAATTGCTTTTCCATGCTTATGGCTAGTTGGTTTTTTCTTCAAGGAAGATGACATGGGATCAAAAGCACCCTATGGTCTAAGTGGACATGAGTTTCAATAGATGGAGAACATGATGCTTCTTTTCGATGTCTTCCCTGGATGATAAGGATCAATACATGGCCACCTGTTGGCATTTATTTTAAGCAAACATAAGAGCTAACACATGCTTGATGCCTTTGAATGTGCAACCTATGATTTACCACCATATCCTTTGCTTAGCTATTAAAATTCAAGATCCATATCATATCCCTATCCTTTGGGTGCAATACCATAAGGGAAATATCTCATCATAGTTGTGGGATAGCTTGGAAAAGAGCTTATCACTGACCATGTCCTTAAAACAATAGATTTCACAGTCCAATTTAAGATCAAGCCCATAAGGTCCATGCTTGGATATTTTATTGCTCAATTTTTGTATAAACCCTAAAGTAGCATTATTTTCAACTTGATGCAACCCAAGATAATAATTAGACATGCATTGTGTGGGGTAAAGTAGAACAATTTTCGCAACAAGGAGATAAGAACAAATCTAGCATCAAGACTCTTTTTCCCTAGGTTTATACTTGTGCCTTAGCTTTTTTCTATTCTCGCTTTCTTTCCCATATTTCAATTCTTTCCTGAAATAAAAAAATTGGCTTTGAATGGCCTTACATTTCCATGTCTCAAAAATATACAACCAAAATCAACTTTATAAGAACCAATAAGATTCAAGAACCATGAAGAGTGATTCACCAATTTTAAAGTAAAATTATAAAGAGACAAAAAAAAAAAACTACTTAACTATAAGCTACCATAATTGTTGGCCATTTCATCAACTACCTACTTGAAAATTGTCAATATAAGCTTAGCCTTCCTTTTTTTGAGATAGACCCAAGTGTTATCACTCTAAAATTTCCCTAGGGTTGTCATGAAAGAAATAATAGAGGTAACCACAAACCTACTTTTGAGATCAGGATCTAGCCTCCCTAATGCTCAGAGAGGGCTCTCTCTTAATGATTTAACTTTGTTGAGTTAATTGATTTTAGGCTAGTTATTTAAGCTTGATTGGGTTGGTTTTTTATTTTGTTTGGTGGTGGAATCACTGATTTAGATGGATAGATATATGTCTTTTTACAATTGGGCCATGGAGTCCAAATGTCAAGAAAACAGGACTGAATCAAGTTCTAAAGATAATGTTCATAGGGCAAGGTATCTGAGTAATTTTAGATCTTTTAGGCTGGATGGTAAAGTGGTTTTTCAATCTGGGTCAAGGAGCAGTCAAGGATTCCTCAAACCCAATAATGAAGGAAATGAAAGAGGTAAATTGAAACTAGGGAGCAATGAAGAATTCCCTACTCTAGATATCAGAAGAAAACATTAAAATAAATAATTGTTCAAGATAAAGTGTAGTTAAACAAATTCTGAAGTAAAATTCTAGTTATTTCATTCAAATTGGAAACACATGTATGTTTGTGAAATACTTAAGGAAACCACCAATTTTACAAATGAAAGATACTTCACTGAAGTGGCCCAACACATGAATCATGTAATGCAATGCCTTTATTACTCAGTCTAGTTTGCTGACTTGAAAATGTTTACAATAAACCCTCAGGTTTTCAGATCAATGTAACTATAGAAATGTTCAGCAATCCATGCCCTATACTTTGAATTATGAAGTATTTATACAAAAAATAGTTACAAAATATCCTAAACTGTTTTAGGAATTATTCAAGGAAAATAAATATCTTCATGCAAGAAGATAGAGACACCTAGGAAACTAAAAGGCTAGTTGTCCCTTCTTTTACTGATTTTGTTGTTTTATGCTTTGATCTTTTGCTGCTTTCTCTCCTTTGTTGTTGCTCTATGTTGGTTGTTCTTCTACGTTTCCTATTGACTGATACTCTTTCATATGATACTCTTTGACTTAGTTGATTTGCTGCTTTTCTTTCACTACTCTGTATTCACTGTTTACCTTGCATTTTCACAGTAAATCATTCAACTTTTCCCAAGTCTCCATATCTGGTAAATTAATATTTACCATTCTTCTATAGACTTCATCAGTTTCTGTGTATTTTGAAAAGGTGGGCTTGTTTACAAAAAGATGTTTTACCTCATGTTGGAGGTAAAAGAGATTCTCAAAAGTCTGGTAAAGGAATTTTCTTGTGGGCATCCCTTTCATGGAGGAATGTTGTCTTGTTCCTTTGCCACTTCTCTGATTCTCTTATCATAGTCTTCATGCGGCATCAACCTGTCATTAATCACCAGTGGATTAGGTAGACCTTTCTGCCTCAAAGTATCAAATTTGACCATGAACCTGGCTATTGCTTGCTCCATTGTATGGCATTTATCCTCAAGTCGTGTCATCAGGTTCCTCTTGGTGATTACCTTCTTCACTTCTAGTGTGGTCCCAGTTCTATTAGCTATTCCAAGTTCCTAAAATTCATATTTGTTCTTTCAGTTAAGGAATTGGATTATTCTTGAGGCTTCTTCTGACATATTTCCAAGTTCGGCTCTAACCCTTTGAATTGCCTCACCAGCCTCTTTGACCAAGTATTTTTGTTCAAATATCACTTGTATAGATGGCCAAATATCATTGACCGAGTCAATGATATTGGCCCATAAACGTTTTTTGCTTGGGCTAGTGGCTCTTTTAGTGTCAACTCCTTCTCTAAGTTCTGTAACCTTTCATTCAACCTATTTGACTTCTGAACTTCATTCTTATGCATGATTTGAGCCAGTTTCTTCTCATCCTCTAGACTTTTTATTTGTTCCTTAAGTCTATTTATTTCAGTGGTTTGGATGGACATATCCTCCATGGCTTTGACCAATTTAGCTACTTCATCACTAGCATGAGTTGTTGTTGTTGTTGAACCTGTTGTTGATGTAGTTGCTAATGCAGTTGGAAGTGTTGTAGCTAGTGGAGCTACTGGGGCCAATGAAGCTTCCAAAGTAGAAGGAATTGTTGTAGTGACTGTAGGAATAGCAGTGGTAGTAGCTTTTTCAAAGATGGCATGTCTATCCTATACTAACATGTACATTCCATTCTCCGTTTCTTTTAATTGGGCATTTAGTTGAAGAATGAGGTCCATCATCTCATCTTTCTAGCTTTGGCTCTCTAGAACTTCCTTAGTCCATGGATGTTCAGAAGGAGGAAACTTTAGTTGCTTCTTCAATGCAGCAATGTCTTCATTTTTCTTCTTTAGGAGCTTTTCTGCTACCTTGATGTCATTTGGATTGTAGCCTATCTCAATAACCAAGTCTTCTAGTGACTTGATTATGTTATCCTTTGCCTGTGAGGATGCTTTCTCTAGTTTAAACTCTGTTGTGATGTTGTCTAGAGAATTTTGAAGTTTCTGAACACTCATGGCCTTGTTGGTCATCGTTAAGTATATCATTTCTCCTGTCTGCTTATGAAATTCTATTTGATCAATAGGGTGAACATCCCTAGCCAAAACTTCAAATTATACTTTCCTGTAATCTACGGATGACTTAGGCTGCTAGACTGTAGGCTACAAAAAGGTCATTTGCATTTTACCAATTTTAATTCCAAAAGATGACATTAACCTATTCTGATTTCTAGGAGTCTGTTTGAAATACTGGGCATATGTTTTAGCTTTTAATGCCTCATTTCTCAATTTGATCTCTTTATACTTCTCCTTTATGTCTTTCTCCTTATCCATTAGTTTTCTTAATGATGAGACCTCTATGCTAAGATGTTTCTAAATACTCTGGGTATTAGAGGTGGAAGGCTAATGAGTTTCCTCTGAAACTGCTGGAGCTGTGCTCTCTCTGACCCCTACATCTATATCCATGATTTGAAGTGTTTTAACTGTTTCAACTATCTCTTCTTGCTCTTCTTGCTCATTTACAAGATTTAGCTTGGGCTTCTTCCTGTACATGATTTCAAATTTGTCATGTGTTGTATCTATGCTTGAGAAAGAACCCTCTTCCCTAGTATTTTTTGTATTTTTGTCTTGCAGGGCTGGAGTATGCAGAATGGAACTAGTATCCATCTGTTTCTCCATATCTATCAAGGTGTTTTCCAACCATTCTGACTGGTTGGCATAATTTTCAATGTCTACCCTGGACTCATGCATAAAAGGGCTTAATTTGAATTTGAGTCTTAGTATGTTTATTACTCCTAAAGGGTCATTCTGCCATTTAAAACTGCTACTGAACTTCATTTCTTGTAAACACTTCTCTGCTTCTTCTCTAGCCTCCCTATTATTACAAATAAAAGGACCATGCTGGTTTTTTATCTTGAATTGTGTTTTCTTCCTAGCTGACAGAAAATTCACATCATCTGAGTTTACAATCTGCCTGATATATTCTAATGAAAATATCCTCATGGGAAGATATTTGGGCAACTTATAGGGAGTGAGTTGGCATCCATATAATCTAATTTCGGTGTGGTCCCGGTATATATACCAGTCTCCTATTCTATTGTTTTTAGACAACTGCAAAACTCTTTTTATCTCATCACTGATCATGGGATGACTGCTACTGCTTAACATATTTACAACTGGATGAAAAAGGAATCAATGAACTCTTTGTAATTGAAAACAGTGGAATACCTTTGGATTAAGGGTGTCCAAAAGATGACTGATCTGGATGTCCCTTAGTGTCTAGCTTTTGGATGTTTACTGGAAACTTGTCTCACTGGAAATATAGGAACATGTGGAACAATACATAAGGGTATTTGAATAGTTTTTCATTTGGAAATCTGATCAATTTATCATGGATTTTGTCTGCCAAGAACTGGGCAAAATTGATAATTGCAACTTGAGGCTTGCCTAGGAAAAAAATAGAGAGGAAAGCAAGTATAGGCTCATCTACATGCTCACCAGTGGTGTATCCTAGAATCAAGAGAGCATGGTTACAATTTGTCTATCCCTCTCAAAAAAAAAGGTGGTAGAGTGATCCAAAATGGATCCTAAAACCTCTAAGTCTTCATGTATATTAACTATCGGAAACACTATCGCAAGGGAAAATAGTGAAAGAATGGTGGAAAACAGAGCTAAGCAAAGGTGGAAGTAATGTTGCACAGAGCCGTCGGATCAAACCAACCAACGTTCCAGATCAAATTGGTGGATCGCAATTAGGAGAGCCCAACAAAGTATATCAGAGTCGACCCTATGGAAATTACGATAGTGACCAACACGATTTAATGAGGACCGTTGATCGAGCCTGCAGATCAATGGCCCAGATCAACTCGCAATATCGCATCGCTATAAAACAAAGGAGGACTTACCGAGGGCTTGAGGATTAGCGATATGTGATCGCCGATTGCGATATCGCATCGCAATATCGCATTGGAGCAATACAAAGGAGCAGGGCCTCTGCAATGTGCAACTTGCGATAGAGATAAAGGCGGACTCGACGGGGTTTATAAATGCAGCTCTATAAGTTTTGAGTTACGATATAAAAGTGTTTTTTGGGCTTTTTTGTGTATTAGCGCATTTCCATATAAAAACCGAAATACAAAAGGAAATGACCCGAAGTGATAAAGCTTGACCCAAAAGAAAAATAAATGTGGCTTTATGATATTAGAGTTTCGTGGTAAGCAAGATTTCGGGCGGGCCTCAAGCAGTAAGTGGTATTGGATGAGCTCCGCCTGATCCCATACACTGGCCAACACGTGGCATGGCATAGGAGAGAGAAAACAACCTTTTCGGGTGGGTAATCTCCGTGCAAATGCGCTGCCTGAAATGGCTGTTAGTCGTTGGATTGGAAGGTCGCAGATCAATGGTGGGCTTGCGACAGTGATATAACACGGACCCGATAGGGATTAGGGATGTGATTGGATATTATTTGAAGTCCGATAGAAAGTGTTTTGTCGGATTTTTGAGTGTATTCTGTGTATTTATCTATGTAAATAGAGAAGAGTGTTTCTAGGATTTCACCCACGCTAGTGGTCCTTTTCGTTACAAACAAGTGGCCATCATACCTTCAACGTTTTAAAATGGTTGTTTAATGCTCGAAAGGGATATGAACGGACAGGGGATGGGAGCCAAAAAGCCCGAGAAAGGAATGTAAACCGACAATGTCAATAGGCTTAAAATCCATTCAATGGCAGAGACAGAAAAAAGCAGTTGCTTAGAGACAGAGAGCAAGAGAAAGCAGAAGACAGAGAGCAAGAGGGAGAGTCTATGTACTCTTGTAGACTTGAGGATTTCAAGTAAATCCCTATTGTTTTTTCACTGTTGTGTTGAGACTCAGTTTGAGCTCACACTTGTAATAATCTTCTCTTGAAGACATAATATAGAGGTCGACACTGAAAGTTGGACCAGGAGAAGTAGCCAGGAAGTCTGGTGAACTCCTTGATTTTTTGTTGTGTTGATGTGTGTGTTTATTATGTTTTATAACTGCTTATTATCTATATTATTCGCAATATTTTCGATCCATTGCACTAAGTAATATAGGAATTCCTGCACATGAGTCTATAATACCTTAATATTGATTTAAGATCTCATTTTCAGATCAAGTGGTATCAAAGCTTTTGGTTTTGTTAAGGTTAGACAAGCTTGTGCTGGATTTTGAATGCTAACTAGATTAAAGATCAGACTAGGAGAAGGAGAACTTGTTGAAGCTAACCCAGAGATTGGAAGAGTCTATTCTCAGAGGATAATGGTGGAAGAAACTCCATTGGGATCAGAATCACAACTTATGGAAGGTTTTAAGGCACTACAAGCGATGGTGGAAGAGATGTATCTAGAGTTTAAGAAGGGTCGAGGTGAAAGCACTTCAACACCCAAAGCAGACAAAGGAGAATGGGAACCTTTTCTAGTTGCCCATCCAAAAGGCAAAGGAAAAGGAGAAATGCCTTCTCCACCAACTCCTCCATCATCACCTTCATCATCCCCATCATCTTCTTCGCATAAAACTAGCCCTGATAAGAAAAAGAAGAAAAATTCTTTGATTAAATTATATGTGAAGTTTGATTTGCCAATTTATGATGGAGAACTAAATGAAGAGAAGCTAGATAATTGCAGGGTGTAGAACATTGATTCAGAATGGAGGAAGATTCAGTTGGCTAGCCTTTGACTTGGAGGAACTGCACTAGTATGTTTGGAAGGCAAGACACAAGTTGATTTGCAAAAACATGGTAAAATCCTTTCTTCCTAGAATGAATTTGTTTCTGCTATCAAAAAGCAATTCTATCCTTTAGCTTACATGCAGCAGGCAATGATGAGTTGGCAAACTCTTCGCCAGTTGAAGGGTCAAAGTGTAGAAAGTTATACTCAAGAATTTAGGAAAAGAGCTTTAACTCTAGGTATATCCTTGGACTCCCCTAAGACTTTATTGAAGTATATAGGTGGTATGCATGGTTATTTAAAGCATACTATACTCATGTTTAATCCCACTAGCCTAGATGATGTATCAATTCAAGCAACACATCTAGAAGCTAGAGGTAAGAATGTAAACCCAGAGATTGGGGGAAAATCTAAATATTCTGTAAGCAAGAACAAGGAAAGAAGAAATTGAAATGGAAGGAGAGAAAAGCAAACACTGTAAATAAGGATAAACCTACATGCACTCATTGCAAGAAAGAAGGACACAATGAGGCACACTGCTGGTCTTTGCATCCAGAACAGAGACCTAAGAAGTTCGGTGGTAAGGAGAGAAAGAATGTTGTAGCTGTTCAACAAGACTTGGGATCATATTCAGACGATGAAACAACAGTTACAGCCACAAGTATTAAAGGCAAAAATTTTGAAGCATCCACTAATCATTCTGCACAATCTATTGATAATGAAAATAATGAGAGAGAAAGAAATGAGCTTTTTTGTATTAGAGTAATTTCCAAGCATAATAAGATTGATACTTTGTTTGATAGTAGATCACAAGTAAATTTGATTTATGAAACAACTGTAAAGAAGTTTGGATTACAAACAAAACCTCATGAGAAACCATATCCATTAGGTTGGGTGTGTGATAAAACAAAGCTACAAGTAACGAGACAATGTAAACTTAGGTTTTCTATTGGATAAACATTTGTAGATAAGGTTGATTTAGATATAGTTCCATTGGATATATGTGGTATTTTTTTGGGAAGTCCATACTTGTATGATGGGAAAGCTATTTTCTATAGAGCTGAAAATAAGTATCAACTCACTAAAGATGGAATTGAATATATTGTAAGAGCTCATAAACTAAAAAATAACTATTCTCTCATAAACTCAGGACAGATGAAAATAATTGTGAATTCAAGTAAGCATTTTTTACTCATGGTTGTAAAGGCAAAGGATCCTGAAAAATCCAATGCATTTGAAGGTTGTGATTCTAAACAGAAGATGATTTAGTTAAAGTTGTTTCAGAGTATGATGTTCTATTTCAAGAACCAAAAGGTTTGCCACCCAAGCGAGAAATAGTACATGATATTTGTTTGCAACAAGATGCTCCATTACGTAACATTGGAATGTACAAGTTGTCAGTTTTAGAGAATGCAGAGATAAAGAAGCAGGTATAGGAGTTGCTCAAAAAAGGGTTTATACGACCAAGTACATTACCATGTGGATCTCCAATCATGCTGGTGAGAAATAAAGATGGATCATGGAGAATGTGCATTGATTATAGAGCACTAAATAAAATAATGATCAAGAATCATTATCCTCTTCCTCGTTTTGATGATCTATTAGATCAATTGAAAGAAGCAGTTTATTTTCCTAAGTTGGACTCACGAAGTGGTTATCATTAGGTCAGAGTTGCAGAATAGGATGCATAGAAGACTGCTTTCAAGACAAAGCAAGGACTATATGAATGGTTGGTTATGCCTTTTGGCTTAACTAATGCTCCTGCTACATTTATGAGAGTTATGAATGATGTACTCAGACCTTTTATTGATGATTTTGTATTTGTTTATTTAGATGAAATTCTTGTTTCTAGTAAGACATGGGAAGACCATGTAAAGCATGTAAAACAAACTTTAAATGTTTTAAAAAGAGAAAATCTCTATGTAAAACTGTCAAAATGTGAATTTGGCATAATCTTTAAATTATTTGGGTCATATTGTAGGGGGTGGTGAATTAAAGATAGATCCCTCTAAGGTTGAAGTCATTGTGAACTGGCCTAAACCCAAATCTGTTACAGAGGTTAGGAGTTTCCTAGGGGCAGCACAATGCTGGAGAAAGTTTATTGCTAACTTTTCTTTGATTGTAGCTCCATTACATGCTTTAACATGATTGAAACAGGTGTTTCAGTGGGCAGGCAAACAACAGAAAGCCTTCGACACCTTAAAAAGAAAATCAATACAACACGAGTACTAGCACTGCCAGATCTTCAACATCCATTTGAGATTGAGACAGATGCCAATGACTATGCCATGGGAGTAGTGTTGATGCAACACGGAAAACCCATATGTTTTCATTCTGTGAAGTTTACTTCTACAGTAGTTAATTATCCCACATATGATAAATAATTGTATGCATTAGTACAAATTGTGAAAATGTGGAACCATTACCTAATGGGTAAGGAAACAATCATACATACAGATCATCAACCACTTCAATATTTGCACTCACAAACTAAATTGCAGCAATCAAGACATTATAGGTGGATGGGTTTTCTACAACAATTTCATCTTGTCATTAGATATAAGAAGGGCATACACAATAAGGCTGCAGACATGTTATCAAGACCAATCATAAATGCATCTACTATACTTAAGAATAACTCAATAATGCATGAAAGTTACATCGAACAATATGCTCAAGATGTAGAATTTAAAGATGTATATGCAACTTTAAGTCATGGCAAGCAAGTAGAAGAATTGGCTTATTATGTAAAGGACCAACTCTTATATCATTTCGGAAAGTTATGCATTCCACAAACTGAAAGAGTTAACATAATTCGAGAAGCACATACTTCTCTTATATCAGGTTTTTTTAGCGTAAGTAAAACAGTTACACAATTGCAAAGGTTCTGTTATTGGCCAAGAATGCATGAGACAATTTCTAGATATATCAAAGGGTGTACTATGTGTGCTACAAGCAAGCCCAATAATAGAAAATTAGGCTTGTACACTCCTCTTCCAATTCCTTCTCGTCATTGGGAAAGTGTTTCCATGGACTTTGTTGGGGATTGCAAAAATCTAGAAAATGTCATGATTATTTGTATGTTGTTGTGGATAGGTTCAGTAAAATGTGTATTTTGATACCTTGAAACAAGTAGATTACAACTGAAAAAATAGCAAAATTTTTCTTTTAGAATGTATGGATTCATTTTGGTTCACCCACTTCTATTGTATCTGATCGAGAATCTCGATTTGTTGGGAAGTTTTGGTCAAGTCTATGGGAGTTGAGGGACACTAGGTTGAAGAAGATCACAACATTTCATCCACAAATAGATGGTCAGACAGAGGTGGCCAACAAGAAAGTGATCCAGTTTCTCAGAGGCTATTGCATCAATCTTCCCAAGCTTTGGGATGAAAATTTGTGTTATGTGCAGCATGCTTACAATCATTCCAAGCACTCTTCTACTCAGAGATCTCCTTTTGAGACTTGTTTTGGTTTTATACCAAAGTCTCCCTTGGATTTTGTCTTTGGTAAAGACATAGTGGTTGATGGACATAGTGATGTGGAAAAAGCAACCAAGTTCATTGAACAAATCCAAGAAATTCACCAGGCAGTACATGAACAACTGGAAAGAATTCAAGCCAAGTACAAGGAAAGACATGACAAGCATTGGGTTGAGCATAGTTTCCAAGTTGGTGATCAATTCTGGCTATACATCAGCAAAGACAGAATGCAAGGTGAATGTAAGAAGCTAAAACCAATAAGGTATGGACCTTTCAAGATAATTGATAAAATTGGTGAAAAATCTTTTCTCCTTGACTTTCCAGGTTATATGCAGATCTATTGAGTCGTTAATGCAAAAAACTTGAGATTGTATGAACCTTCATTGATTGAATATCCTGAAGAGCAAAGTCAGTTTCCTTCTATTGAGGATCTGTTGCCTGAATATCTCAATGAGTTACAGGAAGATACAGTTTTGGATAGGAAGGTGAGAACTATGCGTGGAGGGGATGTTAAGTACCTAAGAATATGGCTCAAAGGTTCAAATCCAAGCAAAGAATGATGGATAGAAGTTAAACAAGTGAGGGAGTTGTATCCTCACTTGATCGATGCCTAAAAAACCAACTTTTGGTGGTCCAAAAGCTTTTCAGTCGGAATGCGTGATCTAAAATGGATCTTAAAACCTCTAAGTCTTCATGTATATTAACTATCGGAAACACTATCGCAAGGGAAAACAATGAAAGAATCGTGGAAAACAGAGCTAAGAAAAGGTGGAAGTAATGCTGCACAGGAGCTGTCAGATCGGGCCGATCAATGGTCTAGATCAAATCGGCGGATCGTAATCAAGAGAGGCCAGCGGAGTATATCAAAGGAAGCCCTATGGAAATCATGATACCGATCAGCGTGATTTAACAAGGACCGTTGATCGAGTGGGTAGATCAATGTCCCAGATCAACTCACAATATCGCATCACTATAACACAAAGGAGGACTTACCGAGGGCTTGAGGATTAGCTATATGTGATCACCGATCACGATATCGCATCGCAATATCGCATCAGAGAAATACAAAGGAGCGGGGCCTATGCAACATGCAACTTGCGATAGAAATAAAGGTAGACCCGACAGGGTTTATAAATGTGGCTCTATAAGTTTTGAGTTATGATATAAAAGTGTTTGTTGGGATTTTCTGTGTATTAGCGCATTTCCGTATAAAAACTGAAATACAAAAGGAAATGACCCGAAGCGATAAAGTCGGACCTGAAAGAATTATAGATGTGGCTTTATGTTATTAGAGTTCTGTGGTAAGCGAGATTTCGGGCGAGCCTCAGGCGGTAAGTGGTATTGGACGGGCTCTGCCCAATCCCATACACTAGCCAACACATGGCATGGTGCAGGAGAGAGGAAACCACCTTTTCGGGTGGGTAATATCCATGCAAATGGGTCGCCTAAAATGGTTGTTAGCCGTTGGATTGGAAGGTCGCAGATCAACGGTGGGCTTGTGACAGCGATATAACACAGACCCGATGGGGATAAGGGACGCGATTATATATTATTTGAAGTCCGATAGAAAGTGTTTTGTCAGATTTTTCAGTGTATTCTATGTATTTCTCTGTGTAAACAGATAAGAGTGTTTCTAGGATTTCACCTGCACCAGTGGTCCTTTCCGTTACAAATAGGTAGCCAACATACCTTGAGCATTTTACAATGATTGTTTAACACTCGAAAGGGAGATGAATGGATAGGGGACGGAAGCCAGAAAGCTCGAGAAAGGAATGCAAACCGACAACGGCGATAGGCTTAAAATCCATTCAATGGCAAAGACAGAAAAGCAGTTGCTAAGAGATAGAGAGCAAGAGAAAGCAGAAGACAGAGAGCAAGAGGGAGAGTTTGTGTACTCTTGTAGACTTGAGGATTTCAAGTAAATCCCTGTTGTTATGTCATTGTTGTGTTGAGACTTGGTTTGAGCTCACACTTGTAATAATATGCTCTTGAAGACATAATATAGAGGTTGACATTGAAAGCTGGACCAGGAGACGTAGCCAGGAAGTTTGGTGAACTCCTTGATTATTTGTTGTGTTGATGTGTGTGTTTATTATGTTTTATAACTGCTCATTGTCTATATTATTCGCAATCTTTTCGATCCATTGCACTAAGTAATATACGCATTCCTGCACATGAGTCTGTAATACCTTAATATTGATTTAAGATCTCATTTTCAGATCACAAAGTATGGAGGACTATTTGCAGGAGTATGAGACTCTTCTAGGATGAAAGTATAAAAGATCTGAGTCCTCTTGGGAAGGTCCAGCTTCAAGTAAAGTTCAAGTAGGTTTTCAATGGAAAATGGGGTTTCATTTGGGTTTGGTTGGATCTACAACATTTGGTTTACTGACTCTACAATGATTATAAACAAAATATGTTGGTCTGGAGAGACTATGGCTCTTTAGCTTGGGATATAGTAGAGTTGACATAGGTGGATGATTTCAAGGAACTGGTATACCTGTGGGAACAAGTATTTGGGCAAATCTGATTCCCATAAATGAATGTCATCATTTTGGTTCAGGAATTTGTCTTTACTCCAGCAGTGGAGTTTCAATAGATGGCTAGGGGAAACTATGTCTTTGATTTGGAAATCTCTGTCAGCCAACGGGAGATGGTCAACATCCAGGTGAGGGGTTTGCAGGGGTTTCTCGTTTAGGATGCTTTGGGAAGCCATAATTTGGTTTATTCTATTGAATTATTGTTTATCTAGCTTAAGGACTAAGCTCAAGATTTCTGGAACAGTGGGAAGGGTGAATATAGTCTGTAGAAAAGGGTTTCTTCGGATGCACAGTGGGTTTCTTTAGTTTGGCAAGGTTTTTAATTAATTCAACTAATTAGCCTTTTATAGTTATTGTGCAAAGCTTAAGTAGAGGGCCATTCTAGTTCTTTCAAGAATACCTAGAAAAATGGAGATTTGGTGTGTAGATAGGGTTCTGTGGTAGTAGCGGAGGTTTATGAGGCTTCAATTGTCTGTGCGCTGCTTCAATTTGGAGTTTGCAGGATCTTCAGGTTGTAAATGGTTAAAAAACGGTTGAGAAAAGTTCCTGGGCATTAGAATTGGTTGACAGAGGTCTTTTACAACAAAATAACAGTGAAAAGAGTGAAAAGGGGGCTTTTCTGGTTTTTAACCAACAGTGGTTAAATTTAGGCGCGGGATTAATAAATGAACAGTGGGCGGTTTCCTTTTACGCGAGGAGGTGGTTTTATGGCATATCACACCGCTTTTGAGTGGAGAGCGGTATTTTTTGAGAGCACGCAATATAATGTTGGGATGCCACGTAGCAAAAGAACGCTTGGGCATAACCGTGAATCTCGCGTGCTTTTGAGATTTTAACTGTCAGATGATGGGAGCACATGATATGGCTATGGGCTGTCGGATCTGGGAGTGGTTGATTGGAGGGATATCACGCGGTGAAATTTGAAGGGTTGAGTTGGGGTGTGGTTGGCAGGGCTCGGGGATAAATAATGTGGCAGGTTAAATATATTCAAAGGTTTAGTGAGGGTCAAGATTTATAAAGTGGGGGATAAAATATATAAAGCGGGATTATAGGTTAGAATAATGTAAGGGTTAAGTTAACAAGGGTATCGGGGAGGGTTTTTTGAATGGGGCCCGATACATTATTCAAACTTAGGATAAAGAATTTTAGTGGGTTTAAGTGGAAAAGGGATATTAATAAGGGGGGAATGATTTTTTTTTAATGGGGCCTGATACATTATTCAAACTTAGGATAAATAATTTTAGTGGGTTTAAGTGGAAAAGGGATATTAATAAGGGGGGGATGATTTTTAAAGGGTAATGTCTAGGGAAAAGTGTGAAATCAAGGGGAAAGGGTTAAAATGAAGAGAAGGGGTTTTTACAATGGGAATGTGTTAACATAAGAGGAAGTGAAAGGGAAGAGTCCTTTGGAATCAAGAAGGGGAAATTAGTGAATGAAAAGTAATGAAGGGGTAATGGAGAGAAATTTAGACATATAAGGGGTTGAGTGAAATGAGGGGAAATTAGTGAATGAGCTTTAGTATTTAGGCCTAAAATCATATAGAACTTTTTTGGGGTAAATACCCCAAGTAATACACAATTTTTGTGAATCTCCTCTTTCCTTTGATAGTTCCTCTTGCACATGAAACATAGGATTAAGCATAATGAAGGTGCATTTGAGCTTGCAACCTTGTGCACTCCAAAACCTCTTCTACCTACCCTTTATTTACCCTATCATTTTCTCTTCATTAATTGGGTGCATTTGAGCTTCCTGACCCCTTATTTCTTTTTCTTTAATAAGCAAACTATATAATTCTAACCTTATAACTTCCAATGGCCTAGATTAAACTGATGAGCTCATTATTATTCTCTACCTAACTACTGATATGCCAAGATTAAATAGTTTGGCTAGATCTTTCTTCTCTATCTATCAACATGAAATTTAAAGCATGAATGAATCAAGACTAAATTATTTGACCATCATGGATTGTGGCATTTTTGACAAGCTGCACACAATCTTATTTTTTGCAAAACAAGGTAAAAGTAGTGGCATTTGAATTTGCATCACTTTCAAAATCTATTTTTGATCTCTTTTTGATGGGGTTCATATTTTATTTTCTTTTTTGATCCTTTTCTTTTAGTCCCTTGATTTTTCTTTTAGGACTTACCCTCTTTACATTTTTTATTTTTAATATGGGAGAACATTTTGCAGAAAGCAAAAGTATGTACAATATTACAAGACTAATCATAGCCAATTCAAAATTATGAATCCTATTATTATAGGACCCTAACACCAAGATTGAACAAGCTATAATATCAAAGTGCTCTAGTGATATAATCTTACCATTGCTTGCATTTGAGGTAAGGTTGGGTGTTGTCCCTCTTTAAAGTCAAGTTTGTTTCTTATCTACCTCCCTCCAAGGATCACTTCTATTATTTTTTTATTTTGTTTCACTAGAGAACACATTTACAAAAATTAGAGCTTTATTAAAGACCCTAAACTTATGGCTAAGCAAGTCATTTTAATTTTCTAAAGCTTCTTATCCTTTCAAGTATGAGCTTGTAGTTCCCTTAGGGTTTTTTTATTGGGGGATTGCATGGACACCACATGGAAGAGTTCACCTTCATAGTAACAACATATGGCAGCCCTATGACACAAAGATGACACGTCACTCACCAGTTTTGAGCCTATGATAGGTGCATAACTATGTGGAAAATTTGAAGGTAACACAATCAATTAAATTGTGATTATTTACCTTTGTTGTGAAAGTTGGGTATATTTGGAAAGAATATGAGAAATAGTCTAGGGTATGCCCAAATAACAACTAGCATCATGAAATCATTGTGATCCTTTTATTTATTTTGTTAAATAAACTTTTTTGGCTTAGCTACCTATTGCTCTGCTTGACTAAATCTACTTTGTATCTACCATTGCAACTCTATTTATGCTTTCACATTTATCAAGTTGTAATTGTGAAAAAAATGGTTAACGATAGTGCAAGTGGAAGAATATGAAAAAATGACAAGTGCAACTTGTATTTTAATCCTTACATCTTATAGGGGGACCAATAAGCAAATAAGACATTCATATTATAGAATTATCTTGGACATATAAATCACAGGACATATAATTAATATATTGAATCTTACTGTGCACTTCATCTTTCTAAATTGCACATTATTATTTTAATACATTATATATTCTTGTAACATTAGCTTGTTAAGAAATTTAAATGGTTTAACTCATTAATAACATGACTTATTTTATTGTATACTTTTGTTTATATGGAAAAGAAATTGATTAATAAATCTATATTAATTACGGTTTACATTACTCAAAAAAAATACTCAATACAAAATGTAAAACATTAAATCTTTAAATATACAATTAAGTCACATATTTTAACTATAAACCTATTTAATACTACAATTTAGTTTATGTTATCTTTAAAATCCATATTACTTAATAACTCTTTTTGTTTTCTCAAAAACATAATTAGATTATCACATATTACTTAAACCAAAAAAGTGCACCGGTTAAAAGCAAATAAATATCCGAATATACATATACCATTGTCGAATGTAAAAGCAAATAAATAACCAGAAAGAATATATCAAACTGTGGATTATAACTATATATATATATATATATATATGCTCTGGTTAGGCTAGATCTTGAAATTAGGTCCATTATTTTAAAATTGATTCAGAAAAAAACTCATGAAAAGTAATAATTTCAATAATCAACCCATGAAAGATATATTAATAAATTTAGCTCTCTAGATTAACTTAATTCCACTTTTAGGTTAAGTAGAAACTAATTATAATGTAGAGTAGTTTTATGAGGCTATATTTTTTTTTGGAAAATATTATAAATTTTTGTATGTTTTTTGTTAAAATTTTATAAAAAATTTGGGAAATTTGGGTTACAACTATCAAGTCACAAGGTAACACTTTTATCTGGAAAATAGGAGAAATTCTTGCATGATTTTTGCTAAAATCTAACAGAAAATTTGAGAAATTTAAGTTACAACTGTCAAATATCAAAGTTTTAAATGATTAAGATTTTTTAATAATGTCAATTCCATTTTCACCAAATATCTTAAATGACTAAATTTTTTTGATAATATCAATTCCATTTCGAACATAAAAAATTCAAACACTCTTATAAACAAATTTTTTTCCTGAATTCCATTTCCAACCTAAAAAAATCAAACACTCTTATAAACAATTTTTTTTAAAAAAAAAATCACCAAGTTCTAAAACTTAATTATAATTCAACTCAATAAACAAAGCCATTATAATACAACTCTCCCTTTAATAATGGTTTGTCTTTCCTTTATCTATGGGCCATGTTCATTGTTTGTATGCACTCCCACATTAGTATGTGGGTCATCTCTTAGCGGCCAACTTTCCACTTACGAGAAAACACTTTACCAGCTTGTCAATCACCTAATCCATTTAGGTTATTTTATTTTTGTTTTCTTATCTTTGCAATCATAAAGGAAAGTGTTCTTGGATAAGTACAAACTTTATGGTACTCCTGTACCCCTTTTATTATATGTTTTTTCATAATTAATTTGAGAAATCCTACGAACCATAAGCATGACCATTAATTTTGGCATTTTGTTTTACAAGATTTGATGCTATTAATTTTGGCATTTTGTTGAAGGTTTGATATATATAGATATATATATATAAATGGTTTGAATTGTTTTCCCATAATTTATTAATGATTATGTCGTTATGCCTCTTGCCATTCACCCACAACTTTTAGAAATGGGGAGATTCTAATGCCATGGCTGAAATATATGTCTACTATGATCATAGTGTAAAAGTTTAATATAGTATTAAAATCTATTAAATTAATCTGAGGTAGAATATGTAAGAGATATTTTGTTTTTTATTTAATTATTAAAAAACTAACAATTATAGTGTTTTCTCACAATTTAAAAGTATGATTATCAATTTGAATTAGAAAATATTAATTTATAATAATTTTTTGCCTTAAATGTTATCAATAAAGTCACAATAATAGAGAACCAATTGATACATATATCCAACATCTTCTAGATAAATAATCAGATCTACCTATAACAAATAGTAATGGCCTAGAACTTTGGGCAAGTCTCTTTGATTATTTTTTGTTAGAAACTATTCCTCATTCTTCTTCTTAGAGGTTGAGTCATTGTGCTAAAAAAAGAGGTTTACATGGGCAATCAAGCAATGCAAAAGTGACAGAAGTGGAGGATTTTGCAAAACTTATTCTTTTATCTTAGTGACAATCATCTTTGTAAGCTCTAGAGAGAAATCATGGCCCATTCTAGCCATTAAGGGTAAGGCTCAACAATATGGACTTCAAAACACTAGTTATGTTTGTCTCTTTGTTCCCAAAGGGGTCAATACCTAGGGATTGTGGAGGAATCTAAGGATGTAATATTTCAACAAAATATCAACCTATGGTTGCAGATTTATTGTTCTCCATTTCTATTGATAGAAGAAATCCCTTCATATGTGAATCTTTTGGAGAAGAACACATAGGAAAAATCTGAATGGTGAAGCCTTTCTTCCTTGGGCAAGGTATTTCATGGTTGAGCTAACATTCCATCATGTTCATGTTCACAACATATGACTCACTAGTGGCATGTTCAAAAACTCATCCAAAAACAAATTTATGGCTTCGAAGAGAATAGGGTCTTAGAAGCTTTGAAGTCAGATTTCTAGAAACATGCAACCAAAATTAACCTCCATTTCATTAGTGTTCTTAATTGCTCAAATGAGAATCTGTGATTGAAAGTACATGTTCTATGTTCCATAATGTTACAAATAATATTGGTCACTTAAAGCTACTGATATCATGCAACATGTTTTAAATCTTTCAAACATTCAAATATAATACTCATGATTGGAAAATCAATATCTACTTCAGTGTTTTTCTATTTAATTTATGCAATGCTCATATGAATAAGGTATCTCAAAATTATATAATACTTAAAAAATATATTTCAATACCCATTATCTAAGAATTTTAATTCATAAACAATCAAAATTAGGGGCAATACCTCCCACACATGACCTCATACCCCAAGCACTTGAAGCCAAGCGCAATAACCCCACTACTTGCCGCTATAACCCATAATTAGTTAGTGATCGATGCAACATTCCTTACTTTATGACTTCTTAGCTCAT
Organism: Pinus taeda; assembly: GCA_000404065.3. NCBI lineage: Eukaryota > Viridiplantae > Streptophyta > Pinopsida > Pinales > Pinaceae > Pinus > Pinus taeda. The sequence goes on along the minus strand of APFE031606167.1, from coordinate 4,414 downwards.
AAGAATTTGAATCTAGATATAAATCCCTAACATTCCTTTAGTAATAGGTGCATCAAACCCCACTTGTGACTTGTAGCGTTTGTATGAATTTTTTAGTTCATACTACCATGCATATCTCCTGAAATATAACTGTATTAATTTTGCATACTACATGAACTACCCCAAAGAAGGTCCTCCACCTTATCCTTTTAATGATTCTCGTGTGTTGAAGTTTTGATTTAAGTGTCCCTTCCATGTTATAAAGAGTGACTTTGAACCCCATTCCATTTTTAGTGGCATGGTAGGACTAGGATTTTAGTCCATCTTATGTTTCCATCCCAACTTAAAGTCATTTCCTTATCCTAAGTGCCCATCCCAAACCATCCACAATGCCAAGAGTTTGCTTATATGTATAAATAGTTTTCATTGGAGATACTTCTATTGTGACTACTCATTGGACTTAACTTACAATGTAGCAATCTTCTTTATTCCTTTCCTCATTGATACATCCATCCCCATAATTCACCTTGGCTTTCTCATTCACCTACTAGTGAGTATGCTCGTTTAGTTGAATTTGGTTTTGGTAAATACAACTATATTGTTTCTTATGAACATTTACATAATTATAAACATTTTTGATATTAAGATTTCATAAACCTTCTACGCTTTGATAGTATGAATATTGAATATATTTCATCATCAAATGTATCTATTCTTGACTTTGGAGAATCTAAAAGGCATATTGATAAAGAAATCAAGTAGGACTTATGCAAAGCACATATAAGGTATACTTTGGCTTCACTAAGACAGACGTTTTCTAAAAAAAAATCATTATTATGGTACTTATCCTCAAATTGAGAATATTCTATCATCACTCCAAGCTATTTTAGGGACCAACTTTCCCATATTCTCTATTTTCATCTTAGATAGTAACTTCATGATTTATTCTCACCATTTAAGGATGAATACTAATCATACTTATCGTTTTCATTAGAAAGCTTACTTGGTTTCAAAAGAAGTTGTTACATGCCCCAAAATCTAACTATATCTTAGAGCTCTTGTCATATTACCCCATTATTCATAGAGTTAAGAAGTGACACATAAATCATGTTTATATTATCCAAGTATAAATTTATGCTCAAACTATAGATTCACCACATTTTATCACTCACTTTTTCTCTACCTAAAACTTCAATTATATCCAGTATTCCCATATTAACTCAGACACATCTAGTAGGGTTCAATTTTCTTTATATATTTTTATCCCTTTAGGGGCCATCTCTATTTATATTTATCTCGAACTAAGCCTTAATTTAACTATAATCCTCTTTTATAATTGTGTTAGATACACTCTCTCTTTATCTATATCACCTTCCTTCCCAGGTCCCATAGACCGAGTTTCATCGCTCAAGGAAAATATTTTGTCCAAGTTAACTCATTAACTATATTAACTTTTTCAAAAATTATTTCGTTTTTTTTAGTAATTTAGATATCCCATGCCAATTGGTGCAATATGAAAAATCTAGGCAGCAAAGTAGAGAAGTGGGTGTACATGTGAGATTTTAACTAGAGATTTAAGGTGTGTTCAACAAACCAACATGAAGGAGATGTGTAATGTTTGTGTTTAAAGTTAGTCTTGATGTGACATGTGGCATAAATGACTCAAATATAATATTTATTAAAAGCAAACAAAAAAAGAATAGTCCATTATAAATTAGAAGGGAAACATTCATGTTTATAATGTTGAAAATGGTTGTTATTGATGTCAAAAGCAATCCTAACGGAAGGGAAAGTTACATAATCAACTAGTATATTTTAAGACCTTTCGAGTGTTAGGTGGCACACCTTCTAACTCCTCATGGTTGAGGAGAAATTAATTTTTCAATACATTCATATAATATATATCCTACCAACTGCACAAGTCGGCCCTAATGTAAGTGTGCAAATCATTATAAATAGGCGTCACGAGGATTAGAGATTAGCCATTACCCAAGCATAACTCAGATCTGACCTTGATGAAGGAAAAGGGCATCCGAGTAAGGACTCACACCTTGTAAACCAAGAGGAAGAGTGTAATTGAGTTAAGAAGTCAGGAAGAGGAAAGTGCACCCTGCTCTAAAATTTTCATTATTTTTTAGGGCTAGATGAAGGTCAAGTTTTGGTTGAGGTAGATAGTGCACCAATATTTTTTGAAGTGGTCGAGTCTTGGTTGAGAGTGTACCCAAAACCTTTAAGAAGTCCAAGTCCTAGTTTATTTAGCCCATAGGTCAACTAGTGAGTAAAAGGGAGTAGTGCTAGCTACAATATGCCAAGAGGGTAGACCTTATTGGACATATAATAAGCTTAAATATTAACTCTTTAACATTGAACATGAAAGTACTAAGTTGAGTTGAGTTGCAGAAGATCGGTGTTGTCATATATTTTATAGGTTGGAGCCTGAATATTTGTAACTCGGTGCTTATAGAGGATGGGTGTCCTCATTTTATTGATAGGTTGGAGCTTGCAATATTAGAAGTTGGTGCTTATAGAGGATTGGTGTGCTCAAAGGTAGTTTCCTATAACATAGTAATAAATTGAAGATTGTTAGAAAAACATTCAAGTATATTTCTCTAAGATTGGGCTTGCACTTTAATATTTGTGTTCATAGTTGATTATGAGATGTGTTTTATGTTTTAAGTAAAAATAATTTAAATCTATGATTCAACCCCCCCCCCCCTCTTTCAGTATCATTGTGTATTTTCAACAATTGGTATCAGAGTAGGCTTCTTCAAGAACAATTTAATAACTAGAAGAAGATCTTATAGAGACCATGACCATTCGACAAGGCTCAATCAAAATTCATGTGTTTGATGGAACAAATTATGCCTTTTGTAGGATAAGAATGAAAACTCTCTTAATGTCTCTAGGTGCTAAAGTTTACCAGTTTGTTCTAAAATAGATAAGCAGTTCCATATTCTCCTCCAATTAATAAATATGGATAAAGGCTTATGTCTCCAACGTAAAATCTATGAATTCCATTTTAAATGGCTTGGAAATTTAGAATTTGTTAAAGTTATGCAGTTTGAATTAGCTAAAGGTATGTGGGACAAGCTTCTAAGAAACTATAAAGGAGATGAAAAAGTAAAGAAGGCAATGCTTCAGATCTATCGAAGAAAATTTGAAAGCTTGAAAATGAATGATGAAGAAGATGTTGTTTCTTATTTTCTTCAAGTAGATGAAGTGGTTAATTCTCCTAAAGGACTTAGTGAGATAGTTGAATAAACAACAATTATTAAAAACAAATCGAGGTCTCTTAGTTTGTGTTTTGATGCCAAATTATCTACCATAGGTGAATTAAAGGACATGGAGAATCTAAAAATGGATGAGCTTCATGGAATTCTCACTGCATATTAAATGAGGATGGGATACTCATCACATATGGAAGCGACATTTAAAGTATCAAAGAAGTAAAAAAAAATGCGTGTTTGGTGACTACTCTAGTGATGAATTTAACACAAAAATGGCTCTACTAGTCATAAAACTAAAGAAAAGATCCATATTCAAACGTAATTTGTCTCTCATATATTTTAATCATGGTAAGATAATACATGTTTCCACTGAGTATCATTTTAGGGAAGATAGTGATGATGAAGAAGAACCCAGAAAAAGGGTCTTCAAAGGAAGATGTTCAAAAAATAAAAATCTCTACTCCAAAGAGGACATTGGTTTTCTTGAAGAAGACATATATGATTTCAATGATGATATAAGAGATATATTTTTCTATCCACATATGAATACTCCAACATAGACAAATTAGAGGAGTAAAAGGAAAAAGTTGAAGAAGAAGGTGTTGAAGGCATAGTAGATCTTGAAGCATAACTCATTAATGCATTAGAAAATATTGATAACCTCGAAAAGAAGAACAAAAGTTTATCCAAGTAATTCATCTTCCTCAAGAATGAAAAAGAGGAAGCAAATAGAGTGGAAGAAATATTGAAAAATCAACTCCAAGGAAAAGGAAGAGAACTATGAGAATCTTGAAGTAGAAACTGTCACCTTAAGGAAAGAGCAATATAAGCTAAAAAAACATGAAAATATCTCAACTACTAGATGTTATTCATAGCAGTCAAAGATCACCATATGACATGACCAATCTTGGTTATATGGGTGAGACTTCATACAAAGAAAATGTAGGTTTTAACCCCGTACAGAAATTACCTGCATACGAATTCTAAATCACAGGAAAAATAAAAATACGAGAGCATAACACATAAAACACATATACACAGAGATTTCCCACTGGATCTCAAAACCGAGACTACCAGCTTGATTTTTCATTATATTCCTTTCAATGTTACAATACATATTTATACATGCCGAAGCATCCAATACCATGGACCGAAAACCATCGCGTCCAAAAACCATGGACCGAAAACCATCGCGTCCAAAAAACATG
>APFE031606151.1:0-10649 GCA_000404065.3 Pinus taeda | reverse complement strand
TCCCTCTCTGAAGACTACATCATAGCCTCTGTCTTCCAGCATCGCGATCGACACCAAGTTTCTCTTCAGTCCTGGTACATACTTGACATCGGTCAAGGTAAAGCGAGAACATGCTCCCTCTGAAAAATAATTGTGCCTACACCTGAGACACTATACTTCTCATCATTACCCATCGCTATGAGTATCTATAGATCTTTCTCCTCCAAGTACTGAACAAAATTTTGTCGCCAGACATGTGGAAAGAAGCTCCACTATCAAGAAACCAACCACTTCCCATCATGGATGAAACCATGCATGCGAAGAGTGTGAAATCCAACTCAAACTATGAAGCAAGTGCCTCACCTGTAGATCCTTCCCCGGATCCCTTCTTGGATTTCCTCCGTGGGCAATTTGAGGCATAATGGCCCACCTCATGACAACGAAAGAATCGCACTTTTGATTTGTCAACCTTCTTCCCATCATTAGAAGAACTAGATTCGGAAAGAGAAACCTTCTCCTTCCCCTTCATCGCCTTACTCGCTAAGGCACAGTTCTCCTCATCATGCATAGATGAAGAACTGTCTCTAGTGCTCCGTCTGATCTCCTCCTGCATCAAATCCGACCATAGTCGTTCCCAATTTGGTAGTTTCTCCCTTCCACCCTTCCATTCACCGAGTCCTGGTAGCTATGCCAGCTCTTAGGAAGGCCAAGGAGTGCTAGACTCACCATATCCTCATCATCGACAATCACCCCCACACTTCTCAGCTCATCCCGGCATTGGGTAAACTTCGCGAGATACTGGGGCATACTGTCTCCATTCTCACACTTAGATGTTTCTGAGTTTATCCTTAAGCGCCATTCCACCAGCTCAAAACTCAACCTCTTCTCATCTAAAATTCGTGAGAACAAAGTATTTCTCATATAGAGATCGACTGTATGGGCATTCACCAGATATCTCACCTTCCAAAGAAGGATGAATCCAGAGGCTACCTGGCCCGATTACAGACTATGCTTGAAGAAATAAAATGTAAACACTTTATGAATAATAGATCCGATGATAAACTTCGCACTGGTATCATGTAGAAATCTCTTCTACAAATCAGCTAGCTCTGATACCATGTAAAACTTTCAGAATAATATGACACTTATTCACAGAGATTATCCTGATTATACACTATTTGCGGAATCATGCATAAGACATAACCTCCTCTACATTGATCATCAATTAAGCAGTATTCAGAAACATACGCATGCACACATTGAAGCATCAATCACACATATCAACACAGTTGTACCCGGGGAAAGCATAACAACTGAAAACCCCCAACTATCTGTATATTATATTGATTGAGAACATGTAACATTACATAGTACAATACTCCTCGCAAGTACTCAGCACTATCTCCACCTGTTACACACAAACTAGCTCAGATCTGAATCAATCACAGGTTCAAATCTCCTCCGCTGCTTGCCTGCCTCCACCGCGCAATCCTGCATGAGAATACTGATGAATGAATGATCCAAATTCGTATTTCCCTTGGATATACCACACAATCCTCATTGGCAATACTCAATCCATTGATTGTGCAAATCTCATGGCACAACTATAGTCACCAACTGACAGCTGTCTTGCCCATTTCACTTACCTCTAACACTTGTCTCCACTGAACTGTCCATTGCACTGAGTTAATATGTATTCTTCAGTTGCTTTATGAGTTAATAATTAGTGAATTAATTAATAACTAATTCACACCACTCAACACTAGTGTATTTGTTAGTTAGACTAAATACAACTAGTTCAACTACGTCAAACTGAACACAACTCCATCAACTCCTGGTCCAACTTCACAGAACTCAATCACTGAAGTCCTAACTGAAGTGCTCCATGCAATAGCTCAAGTAACCCATTAGAAAAGAGTATTTCCTTCTGGCAGTTGCATGTGCCACATCTGTAGCTCGAACTGAAGTGCTCCAAGAGGATAAGATAATGTTTATAGTCCAAATATTATTAAGAGCTAATAATATTCGACTGTTCTATATTTAGGCTGGCAGTCTAAAATTAGGCTCCGCCCATATGTCTAAAAATAGAAGTCCATCTATTTTTACCAACATGACCAATCATCCACAAATAGCATCCTGCAACTCATAGACCATGATCCATATGTCTAAAAATAGACATAGTCTAAAAATAGACTTTATGCCAAAAATAGCCTGCGGGACTACTTAGTGAAGGCGACTTCTTTTCACTAAGCTCCATCATCTTGTTGCATTTTCAACAGGAACAAATACTCTAGAGCCCTAGACAACTTGAGCAGAGACCAATCTGGTGATGGTTTGTGATATCTGACCGTGAGGTGCAATCAATGTTTGATGGGTTGAGGTGGTTTGGCATCTGGAAGCCCTGATTCAGTTTTGATGGATTGTTCCATGAGATCCCACGTTCATGCTTGGAATATGGCACAGGGGTGACTGGATGAAGAGAGATTTGGCTTAGCCATGTCTATAGTCGAGTGGTTCGTGGAAGTTTGAAACCTGTTTGGTCGTTGCATCATTATTATGAGGTTATTTATCCTTATTATTTCATGAGTATTATATTGGTTCATATGCGAATTAAGTTGTTGTTTCCTTGGTATTTCTGTTGTTATTATGTTGGTTATGAATATGTCTTATTACAGTGGTGATGTATTTATCTCATCATGTTTTTACTTATAAATGAATGAACAATGTATCTATGGCCTAATAGATGATAATGTAGCTAATGTGCTAAGGAAACAATGCCTCATAATGAATCTCGGATAAGTATGAGACCCATATGCTCAACTTTGTTGTTAAGACCTATAGACATCATATTTGTGATATGCTTGATGAAATGCCTATCATGGCTAGTAGGGGTCCAGTCTAGTCCTTGTCAATGTTTTTTCAAATGTATCATTATTCTTTTGTGTAAATTTATTTTTGAAGGTGTCATTGAGTTCTGGGCAGTAACCAAGGCTTTGGGCCTAAAAAGTGGTAAAAATCCTAGAGTTGCAGGCATAGCACTGGGGAAAAAAGTCCCCGGAAGCTCCCTTGTCATTGTTGTGGGAGTGTCTAGAGCCTCCCAGATGCACCCTTGTCCATATCAAAGGAGTGTCCAGGGGTTTGATGCACTAAAAATTCAGTTGGTATTAGTGGTTGGTTATCCCACTGGTTGGGATGGGTCCTGGGAGTTATGTTGTTGATGTGGAAGGCATGTGTGATGTGTTATGTAGGTTCCACCTACTTAACTGACACATACAGAGTCAATTCATATCATAGTAACTTCTCGTCATATGTTTACCCTGGTTGGTCGGTTGCTTGGGTAGATGTGGGAGGAAAGTGTTACACTAATGCCCTCTCACAATGTTTGCAATAATATCTATTAGGTCATGCATTCAATAACCATTCATTTACCAATTAAAACATGTTAAGAACCATAACTATAATCTATCATGAAACCATTCTTATAACCAACATATAACCAGAATCATAACAACGATAGAACAACCATCAAAGTCACATAATAACAAGTACAAATACTCATGAGATACAAGAGGAAAAGAGCTCTTATTAACATATGCAAATCCAACCAAGTTACAGAATTCCACGTACCACCTGACCATAGATTGGGCTAAACTAAATCTCTCTTTCAACCAATCACCCTCGTGCCATATTTCAAGCATGAGTTTGGGATCTCATGGAATAAACCAACCAAAACCAAACCAGTTCTAGAGGCCAAATCGCCTCAACCCTCAACCATTGATTTTACCTCATGGTCGGACATCACTAACTATCACCAGATTGGTCTATACCCAAGTTGTCCAAGACTCTAGAGTCTTTGTTCCAACCTGACTCCAGGACTGGTAACTCAACCCACAGTTGTCACAGGTCTCCAGAGCATTTGTCCAACAAAGGCTCCAGGACTAGTAACTCAAACCACCAAGGGCTCTAGAGCATTTGTCCAACCAAGGCTTCCAAGACTAGTAACTCAACCCAAGTTGTTAAAGGGCTTCCTCAGTGTTTGTCCAACCAAGGCTACAGGAACTAGTAACTCAACCCACTACCATAAGGAACATGAGCACCAAAAAAAAGAAAAATTATTTGGGAAAACCCACAACACCATGGCTATCCAATAAATGGTAAGGCTAGGAAAAACCACTGTCAATCCAAGCAATCCTCCATGCCAATGACAGATCATAACCAATTAAATGCATGCATATATCATGCATTCCAAAACTAGCAAGGAAATCATATATGTAACTTGATACCTGCAAAGAAAACCCATTATAGCTGCTGATCCTGCTATCCCCTTACGCTTTCTTGCTTTTCCTTTGCCTTCTTTCTCCAAATCCCAAGTATGCCACAAGGCTCCAAGAAACTCTAAGTGTGCAAGAGTGAGAGAGAGAAAGAATAGAAGAGATCTCCAAGCTAAAACTGACAAAAGGTTGTGAACTGATCCTTTGAAGCTTTTTTATCATTTATGCCTCTTTTTCTTCATTTTCCTCTACTTTTCCTTCAATTTTCATGACATGTAATTATGTGACCTTTCACCTTCCTTTCTCATATTTCCCTTTATTTCATAAATAAAATGCCAATAAATGCCTCATTGCCTTTGCCAATATCCATAGCCAAAAATTAATCACAAGTGATACCCATCATTATGTTTTTTCCCAACATTCAGCTTGGAATACATGTCCCATGACCTTGGTCTTATTTTGCCTTTATTAACTTTATTACATGGATTTTTAATCGAGGTTGTTACATCACTGGCCTCCCTAAAGGAGCACTTGAGCAGCAGGATGTATGCAAAGGATGCACCTTGGGGAAATACACAAAATACACATTCCATAATTAGGATAACAAAGCACATGCAGTCTTGGAAAGAGTCCACTCTAATGTTTGTGGACCTTTCTCGACAGCCTCCACTACCAGAAATAAGTGTTATGTTATATTTGTTGATGATTTCTCAAGGAAGTGTTGTATCCTCTTCATGCAAAAGAAAGATGAGACATTCTCCAAGTTTGTAGAATTCAAGGCACCGGTTGAGAAATAAATTGGCAATAAGGTGAAGGCTCTCAAGAGCGATAATGGAGGTGAGTATGTGTCGAATAAATTAAAAAAAATTGTGTGAAAGAAGGCATTCGACCAAACCACGGCTCCCAGAGGCCAAAGCGCCTCAACCCTCAACTAGTGACCTCATGGTCAAACATCACTAACTATCACCAGATCGGTCTCTACCCAAGTTGCCTAGGGCTCTAGAGTGTTTGTTCCAACCCGACTCCAGGACTAGTAACTCAACCCATAGTTGTCGCAGGGCTCCAGAGCATTTGTCCAATCAAGGCTCCAGGACTAGTAACTCAACCCACTAAGGGCTCTAGAGCGTTTGTCCAACCAAGGCTTCCAAGACCAGTAACTCAACCCAAGTTGTTCAAGGGCTTCTTAAGCGTTTGTCCAACCAAGGCTCCAAGAACTAGTAACTCAACCCAGAACCATTAGGAACATGAGCACCAATCAGAACATAAAAAATTGGAAAACCCACAACACCATGGCTATCCAAGAAATGGCAAGACTAGGAAAAACCATTGTCAATCTAAGAAATCCTGCACGCAAATAACAGATCATAACCAATTAAATGCATGAAATCATATATGTAACTCAGTACCTACAAAGAAAAACCATTGTAGTTGTTGATCTTGCTATCTCCTTGTGCTTTCTTTCTTTTCCTTTGCCTTCTTTCTCCAAATCCCAATTATGCCACAGGGCTCCAAGAAACTCTAAGTGTGCAAGAGTGACAGAGAGAGAGAATAGAAGAGAGCTCCAAGCTAAAACTGACAAAAGGTTGTGTACTAATCCTCTAAACCCTTTTTATCATTGACGTCTCTATTTTCTTCATTCTCTTGTACTTTTCCTTCAATTTTCCTGACATGTAATTATGTGACCTTTCACCTTCCTTTCTCATATTTCCCTTTATTTCATAAATAAAATGCCAATAAATGCCTCTTTGCCTTTGCCATTGCCTTTGCCAATATCCATAGCCATAAATTAATCACAAGTGATACCCATCACTATGTTTTTTTCCCAACATTCAGCTTGGAATATGTGTCCCATGACCTTGGTCTTATTTTGCCTTTATTAGCTTTATTACATGGGTTTTTAACCGGGGCTATTACATCACTGGCCTCCCTAAAGGAGCACTTGAGCAGCAGGATGTATGCAAAGGATGCACCTTGGGGAAATACACATTCCATGATCAGGATAACAAAGCACATGCAGTCTTGGAAAGAGTCCACTCTAATGTTTGTGGACCTTTCTCGACAACCTCAACTACCATAAATAAGTACTATGTTATATTTTGTTGATGATTTCTCAAAGAAGTGTTGTATCTTCTTCACGTGGAAGAAAGATGAGACATTCTCCAAGTTTGTAGAATTCAAGGCATTGGTTGAGAAATAAACTGGAAATAAGGTGAAGGCTCTCAAGAGCGATAATGGCGGTGAGTACTTGTCAAATAAATTCAAAAAAAATTGTGCGAATGAAGGCATTCGGCAAGAGATAACAACACCCCATAACCCATAACAAAATGGGGTGGCTAAGAGAAATAATCGTAGCATTGTGGGAGCTACGAGGGCTATGTTGCATAACCAAGGCCTACCTCTGCATTTATAGGATGAGGCATGCAACATAATAGTCTATTTGAAGAACTAGAGTCCTCATCGGATTCTGGGCATGATCACACCAAAGGAAGCTTTCTCGGGGAGAAATCCCGATGTGTCGCACTTTAGGGTTTTTGGAGCCTTTTGTTATTGCCATGTCTCCAAAGAATCAAGGAAGAAGCTTGAGCTGACAACATAATTGGGTGTATTTGTGGGTTACACTGAAACTTCTCACAACTACCATGTGTACTTTCCATCCCTCAGAATGAAAGTGGTGCGAAGGGATGTAAATTTTGATGAGGAGAAAACGATGTGGTGCTCTCTTGAGAGGAAGCTTCAGATCCCATTATAAGAGGAGCTTTTAACTCCAAAGGAGGAGCCTTAGGAAGTTGTGGAGCAGCCACAAATGGAGGATCAAATAGGAGGCATCGTGAAGACATCCACTCAAGCATAATCATCCAAAGAAGGTAGAAAAAGAACTAGGGAAGTTGATAGACTTTTGTAGGATGTGAGGGAGAATGTGGGAGACCCTTCAAATTTGTGTAGGTAGAGAAGGTCACCTGATCGATACACTAACTACATGGCTCTAATGACTGAACTTATAGACACTGAGCCAACCTCTTTCGAGGAAGAAGTAGAGCAACCCGTATGGGTTGATGCAATGGTGGAGGAATACAAATCCATTGTAAAGAACAATGTTTGGGAAGTGGTCCCAAGACCAACATATACATTAGTTGTGGGTTCAAGATGGATCTTTAAGGTTAAACATGCAATAGACAAAAGCATAGAGACGTATAAGGCCATATTTGTGGCCAAGGGGTACTCTTAAGTTGAGGGAATTGACTATGAGGAGACCTTTGCTCCTGTAGTAAGGTACTCATCCATTAGATCAATTCTTGCATTGGTTTTGCAGATGGGGTGGAAGGTCCACCATATGGATGTAAAAACATCATTTCTCAATGGGGTTATTGAGGAGGAGGTGTACATTGAGCAAACAGAAGGCTTTGAGACATTTTATTAGGAGTCTCATCTGTATAGACTCAAGCAAGCGTTGTACGGTCTCAAAAAAGTACCCCATGCTTGGTACACCAGGATCGACAATTATCTCGTTGGTTTGGGCTTCACCAAAAGTGAAGCGGATGCAAACCTCTATCATATCTTGGTAGAAGGTAAATTTCTTATTATTGTCTTATATGTTGATGATTTGATTTTAACTGGTGATGAGTAGCTTATCAGATCTTGCAAGGAGGACCTTGCAAGGGAATTTGAAATGAGGACATGGGTCTCATGCACTCCTTCCTCGGATTGGAAGTATGACAAGGATATGGGGAATGATTTGTGTCTCAAGGTAAGTATGCAAATGAGATACTACAAAGATTCCGCATGGAGAGTTTTAAACCAATGGAGACACCCCTAGTGACCAACTGGAGGAAGGAGGATGCCACTTCAGGTGAAGAAGTGGATGTTACCATTTATCGACAGTTAGTGGGTTCACTGATGTATCTTGTGAGAACATGAATAGATATGTGCTATGCAGTCAACCAGCGAAGTCAAGCTATGGTTAGGCCAACCAAATTATTTTGGAAGGCAACTAAGCATGTTTTACGGTTCCTCAGAGGCACTTCCCAGTTTGGAATATGGTACAAATAGACATAGGGAGTGAAGTTGTGTGGCTTCACAAATGCAGATTGGGCGGGAAGTCCATTAGACTGAAAGAGTACATCAAGTGGAATTTTCAGTGTTGGGTCCACAACTATTTCATGGTACAACAGAAAGCAAAGATATGTGGTGCTTAGCTCAATAGAAGTAGAATACATGGCTGAAAGTCAAGCAAGATGTGAGACGATTTGGATGAGAAAGATGCTTGTGGGATTGTTTGGTCAGATGGTGGATCAAACTATGATCTACCGTGATAACTAGAGTTGCATCAAGCTCTCCGAGAATCTTGTATTTCACGATTGATCCAAGCATATAAATATCTGGTGTCACCATTTACGGGACTGTGTGCAAAGGCAAATAATGTTGCTACAATACATTCTGACATAGGAACAAGATGTTGATTTCTGACAAAGGCCTTGTCAAGAGGGAAGTTTGAGTTCCATAGGGGCAGGATAAGGGTGGTTGGTAATCCATTTATTCCTGAGAGGGAGTGTTGAAAAATGCAGCAAAAAAATCTCAGTTTGACTTAGCTTGGTCAAATTAGAGATAGTTCGAATTTCCACATTAGTAGAAATCTTGGAGGTAGTTAACTGAGGTGACATGGCTTTTGTCACCCAATTAACTCAGTTAATTCGAGTTGGAGGGCTTGAGTTTAGTTAAGCATTGGTGATTGCTAATTTGTAGAAATCTAATTCAGTTATATTAAGTTGTGTTCAATTAAACTAGTTCCAACTATTGGAGGAAGTAGTGGAAGGTCAGTTGTGTAGTGCGACTTCAGTCTAACTTAGTGACCATCTAGTTAACTGATCAATCAACCCAAAATAGCTAATGCATGCAGAGAATTCAAGTTACCCAGTTGATGTGGAGATTCCAAGGCAATGTAACATCAATTGTAGACTATTTTGGATTGTACAAGTGTTGCATGTAGTCAGATGATGAACCTTGGGAATTGTGTAATCCATTTTGGAGAAATTCCTAAATAATAGGGGCTTAATTTCTCAAGGAATTTCGCAAGGAAATAGGGGCTCAAGCAGAGGCAAAAATTGACTAAGTCTATGTTAGAGCTTCTTAGTGAGCAGACAAATAGGTTATTCACTTGCAGGTTGTGCTCAATTGAGCAAAGAAATTGTAATACATCTCTATTCATCAGATCAATGCAAGGGCATTGGGGTTTTTAAATGATTGCTTTCCTCGGGAAAAAAACTGTGTGCATGTGTGTTATTTCTCATTGTGTGTTTGTGATTGATGTCCTAAATTGTGAATTACTTTCTGCAAAGCAGTAGAGTAGGTTTGTGTCTTGTGATTTTGATTACAAATTCATGAGAAATTGTAAATCTACATCATAATTTCTACAAGATGTTATCATAAAATACTCAAGGAAAACAAACATAAAGAAGCTCCCATCTAATTAATTCTAATAGGCAAGTCAAACAATGATAAAAGACAGAGTTAGTTACAAAAATATCCTAAAAATAGAACAAACTAGTTGGGCACCTTCTTTGTTTGAGGGATTGACCATGTCTAGTCTCCAAAAATAACAAGTGAGTACTTATCTAAATGTTCACCCTCCTAGAAATGTGTCCCATGTGTGATCAAGCATGACGGATGTGAAATAGCCTCAATAAAGAAACAAGGGACATATACAAACTAATTCCTCAAATGGATCCATGATTAAGTCCTCATGAAGAATGTGGAAATGGATCACCACGTTGTATGTACTATCATCCCAAGGTAGTAGACACTCTCCATATGTGGGCATCCTCAACCAATAGTATAGGAACATACACAACATGACCTATTCAAGTGGATAGATGCATGAATAAGATAATAGGAATTGTTGATGAGTTAGATTTCAAAACCAATAGACTTTCAAGAAATATGGAGTAGGTCAAGGAACCAACAATGAAGTAGAGTTCTATGCTCTTTGGATTATGATGAAGGTAGTTATTGAAAAGATTGTTAGCAAGTTGTAGGTATTGAGAGACTTAAAGTTATTGATGGATTGGGAAAATGGGAAAAAGAAAATCACTGGTCTGGGTCAATGAACAATAATAAAAATGTGCTTGGAGAAGAAAACCATTTTGTAGAAGTCTATTTTTCACACTTCTATAAGAAATATAATTGCAAAGCAAATCAACTTTAAAAAACAACTCTCTCACCACAGGGAGGCATTCTATGTGAGCAATAATTTAGGGATAATGTCCCTTTATTGAGGTCTAAAAGTCACTCTTTTACATATTGTTATGCAGAACTATCAACGTTTCTATTTGATTCATAGTCAATTTTGTTTAGGTTTGCTCTCATTGGTTAGTGAAAATCCATATTAAATTTTTCGAAGTAAAA
>APFE031606149.1:0-25439 GCA_000404065.3 Pinus taeda | reverse complement strand
ACCAAGCCAAGTAATAGGAAATTGGGTTTTACACTCCACTTCCTATTACTTCTCATCCTTGGGAAAGTATTTCTATGGATTGTTTTTGGGGACTACCAATGTCTAGGAAAATTCATGATTATCTATTTTTTGGTATGCGTCATTTAAGAAAAATGTTTGTGTTGATGCCATGTAAGAAACAAGTTATAGTTGAAAAAGCTACAAATATGTTCTTCGAAAATGTATGGGTTCAGTTTGGGTTACTCACTTCTATTATTTATGACCGAGATTCTCGGTTTTTAGGAATTTTGGTAAATTTTATGGGAACTAATGGAGAAAAATTTGAATAAGAGCATTGAATCTCATCCACAAACCGACAACCATACATAAGTAGTGAAAATTACAGTAGTGCATCTCCTTCAAGGATATTGTGGTAAGAATCCTAAATTTTGAGATGAGATTTTGCATTACATCCAACATGCCTACAATCGTGCCAAGCATTCATCTGCACAAGTACCTCCATTTGAAGCTTTTTTGGGTTATTTTCCAAATTATCCGTTGGATTTCATCTTTGGTAAAGATATTGCAATATATGAAAATACTGATCTGGACAAATCCAAGCATTTAATTGAACAAATTTAGCTTCTACATCAAAGGGTACAAGAACAACTAGAAAAAAGCAAAGATAAGTACAAAGAAATACATGATGAGCATCAAGTTGATCATGGTTTTCAAGTGGGAGATCATTTTTCGTTATGCATTTGCAAGGAAAAGACTACAAGGTTAAGGTAAAAATCTCAAGCCGGTTAGACATGGTCCTTTCAAAATCATGGAGAAGATTGGTAACAAGACTTTTCAATTAGATTTTCCACCTTACATGCAAATTTATTTTGTTGTGAATGTGAAAAAATTAAGATTGTATGAGCCTCCAATGATTGGTGATCAAGAAGAGAATGTTCAAATTCCATCTATAGAATAATTTTCTCCTGAATATTTAAATGAGTTACACGAAGATTCAATTATTGACAAGAGGATAATGACTTCAAGAATAAGAAATCTAGATTATCTTGGAGTGGGATATAATTGTAATAATCCAAGAAGATCAATGTGGATAGAGATTTAGAAAGTGAGGTATCTATACCATCACTTGCATGATGAGTAAAAATAGACTTTTGGTGGTCCAAAATCTTCCAATGGGGGGGAATGATCCAGGGGATAAAAAATATGTGCAAAAATAAAATTCCTCAAACTCTCCCAAAACTAGTGCCAAATCATAGATCTCATAGTTATCATTCCAACGATGTTTGAATTGCCTCAATCTGAAAACGTATGAGATAGTTATCGCATTCTATAGTTTTTGACAAGAAGCTACGAATTCAACTTGGAGGGTTGAGTGGCTAGACCATACGATGACATGGTGTTTACATCAGAGGAGTAACTGAGAAGTACAGTTGTCAGACAAGTAATTCCCATCATGACATGTAGCATATTTCCATTCGAAGACGAATTTGTTTGGGGGGCAAACACAAGCCACCACATGTCCCAATGAACGACTGTCATGTGGTCCTATGCAAGGCCTCCAAGTGGCCTAATATTCGGTGCCACAAATTTAGTTGATTGAATGACAAAACTCAATGGCGTTTGAACCCATGACCTCTCAACTATGGAACATGTTCCCTAACATTGCACCATCGATGGTTCCTATTATAACTATGTGACAAATGTATATTTAAGGTGGTTATTTTTGGTTGTTAGGGGGAGGGTTATGTCGATATTTGCACCTGACCGATCCAACCCCAAGTTATATATTGTTTATGTTACCATAGGTCTTGGACAAGAGCCGCAGGGTGCGTGGTACCTTGCACACACCTGAAACCTTGGTTTTACTATATAACATGACCATGACAGGGGTTGCAGAAGGGGTAGGTGCATGTCACTCTACACACCCCCAACCCCCAGTCACATTAACTATAGCGTTATCAAAAGTAGGGCTAAATAGGTGCATGGACTGTGGCTCACACCCCACGATCATATATATGCCATATGAACAACCCACGGGTGGAGCAATTGGGCACAACCTGTTTTATCTGCCTAACCATTTGATAATTTTCACCCAACACAAAAGGTTTTGTGGGCTATACCTGCCACCTAGAATTGCAAAATACTACCTCGCAAGCTTGTTAAAGAGGAATTTCGTTGACAAGCTTGAAAAGGGGATGTATTTGCAGAACAGTGAGCACAAAATGTAGGAGACCTAACCTGGCCATTTCTCAACCTTTTTGAGCCCAAGAAGAGCCCACAAAGTGGTTTTTGGGTGTTCTAGATACAATTGTAGTGTTATTTTTATAATTTGAGCATTGGATGTTGATGAAATTCAAATTTGAACATATAATATAAATTTCCACTATTGGAAGCTACACCTAGACATGTAGCCCAGTAGGGGTGAAATTCATGATCTTGTGATGTTTTTTGTTGTCTATTTTTCACTGTTAAAATCTGCAAAATTTCACTTAGTTTGTGTTCTTTTGCAATATCGATCCATTGCCCATAAGACATAAACTAGGTTGCAAAATTTTACATCAAGCATTCAATTTTAAATCCAGACCACTGACCTGTGATTGGAAACTCATGTCATGCTTTAAAGCGTGTTACACATCTAGAAGTTAAGTGATAATGATGGAAATCATTTCAAACCTTCCCAAATATAACTTCAACTTAATTATAGATTCCTCTAGGCATCCTTAAAAAAAAACATACACCAAAAAACCTGAAATTTATATTCTGCTAACTTCAACTATATAGTATTATTTAATTTTTCTTAAGAAAAAAACCATAACATTAATTAATAGTAATAAGAGTTAAATTATGCATGTGCATGTAGCACTCAAATAACATAGATGTCTGAGAAGGTCAATATGTTTTGCATATCTAAAAGAAAAGAAATTATCCCACTATTTAAAACTAGACTAACACAATTACTACCGATATAAACACCAAATACAACAACATATCATGTAACATTTAAAAACATCATCCATTATCGCTAGCAAATAAAAACATCCAATAGGAAATCATCTACATGAAGTAGCCTACAAAAATCCAAATATGACTAGTAAAAGCCATCAATAAGCACAACAACAGTCCTCAGGAATCTCCAATTGTAAGCCTTTAATGAAAGGTATATGAAAGTATTCTCTTTAGGTATCATTTATCTGATAACATGTTTTCCAAACTCCCAAAGCCTGTGTAGAACCAACTTTAGAGATCAAATTTGGCTCAGTGTTGTGCTTATTATATATATAGTGACAATAAATTTGGTTAAATGAGCACTTGAGATGTAAAAACTCCTCAAGGATAGGACTCAGTGTGTGAATGTGACAATGCTGCAAACCATTAAACCAATTTGTTATGATAATCAAATCACCAAAAATGTACAAAAAATTATCTTTTTCGATAGCAAAGAGAAGTAATATTTTGAGGTTGAGATTTTATGCATAGTCATTTGTTCCCCTTCCCAAACCACTTTGAAGCTTGAAAACATGCGAATTTTGGACATATAGTATAGCACCTCCTCCACAAGATCCATTATTAGGGGAGGATCCATCAAAAAAATCCCCAAGGATTATTTTTGTCAATCTCCATAGCAACTATGATTCTTGTAATATAGGAGGCTTCTTCAACAAGAATAATTTCCAAAGCAGTTACAACTTTGGTAGCCAACCAATCCATAACATTAGTTTTGTATTTAAATATTTATTTATTCCTTGCATTACATATACCCCGACAAACAAGAATAGGAACGCTTGTGAGATGTTTTTTAGTAATTTGATCATACCAATCCTTCAAGGCTTCCCTGAAACCTGCACCCTGCCAATTTATGATAACTCCCAAATGGATCGTGATGGCATTCCAAAAAGATTCGGTAAATGATAATTAGATAGACAAGTGATATATGGATTCATTAGACTTTTTACATAGCATATATCATCCCAAAACCTTCCTACATTGATTTTGTAGATGATGCCACATCAACCCTTTTGATTCCACCATGCACCATAAGAAGATGTGAGTCTTTGACAGGCTATTTAAATTTCAACAACTCCTTCGACCACTGAGAAGATTCGACAAGATATCTATTATAACATATGAAAAAATAACGTTTTTTTATTATCTTCACCCCATGAGGAATTGACCTGCTAGAGAGAATTAGGGTCCTCTTATATGTAGACATGAGTTGTGTTTAAAGCCAATGTGTGGCCATTCCGTGATATGTGAAATTCATGAGGGACGATTAATTGTTGAGAATTTACACATCCTTGATACCAAATAAATGTTCCACAATGATCAATAACTTGATTTAATGTGTTACTTCCATGTGCATTAAGGAGGTTAACCATTTCATGTGGAGAATAGAAGTTGTCTCTGCATCTGACGCAAGGGTGCAGACTAATTTTATTTTTTCTTCATTACCAAATTTTCCATGCTAGTCTACATTAAACGAGTAGAAGAGAGGACATCACCTATTTCCATATTATGGAAATATTAGATATCATTCTTTCCAGAGAGTGGATTCAATCCTCAATTAAGCTGGGATATATGTATTTTTGGTGAGCTATAGTTGTCCAAAGTATCTCTGTCGAAATCATCCTCCACCCAACTTTGGTAGAAAACTATTTGGTAAATGATGGAAGGCTTTTTAAACCCCAATATCTCCATCTCTTGGGCAATGGAATACTTTCCAAACTAACTAAGGGAGAAATCCTTCTGTCTTTGTTTCCCATCCAAAGAAAATTGCTACATTTTTTTCAAATACATTTCATAACTCCAGTAGGTATCCAAGGAAAGGACATCCAAAACACGAGGATGGCTTCTAACACAAATTTAATCAATATTACTATACCTTCTCTTAAAAGCCATCTAAAGCACCATGACTTCAGTCTCTTCTCAATCTTTGTAATAATCCTTTGCTAATCATGTTTCCAATAATTATTCTGATTTAGGATGAAACCAAAATATTTTAAACCATATTCAAACTCCAAGGGAAGATACAAGAACAAATTATGAGCATAAGATACTTCATCCCAAGACATAACATTTGAAGGCACAGAGGGTTTCACCCCATTTACCATTATGCCAATGTCCTTCCTAAATAAACCCATCACTTCATTTATTGTAGCCATCTGCCTTCTGATCCCATCATAAAATAGCATTACATCATCAATGGATAGTAATCAGATAACAATTGTATTCTAAATTACTGAAACACCATGGACATCCCCCCTTCTTTTAGCATACATCAATAGCATTCTCAATCCCTTGGCAACCCACAACGAAAGAAGGGGCAAAACAGGGAAATCTTGCCTGAACCCATTTATGAGGCTACAAAAGATACAATCATCAAATATCTCATCATCCAATTTATAAAACGAACCTCAAAAATGAACTGAGTAAGTAGAAGTCTGGCATAAATCAAACTCACCAATCGCCTGCCTTTGGCAGATCCACCTTGCTCACCATTCCCTTTTCCTTCCATCATTTTATATTGTGGATAATTTCCTAAACAACCTAGATCGCTTCATGAATCTGTCTATCTTTAAGGAAAGCAAATTGTTCACTCAATATATTTTTAGAGAAAATGTCATTTATCTATCTGCAATAACCTTTGTAATGATTTTATATAGACAATTACATAGGGAAATGGGTATAAAATCATTAAAGGACCAATGATCATCTAATTTAGGGATTAAGGAAATAAAATTTGAGCTAAATGGATCGAGGATTTCTCCAAGGATGCGTGATTCTTCAATAACTCCAAGGAGCTTGTGTCCTAGAATATCATAAAATTCCATTCTTTTTTTCTCCTGTAAGCTCTAGAAGAATAGGATGATTATCGGATTCCCCACCAATTGCAATCCATTGAAGAAATAAAGGCATATTCTCCATGAGAGATTCTGCAAACAAAAAATGGTTAATCCCTCAAAAATTCTTACTTCCTCTCCTCAGCAATTTCTCTTAGTATGCCAATTTTTAATTAGATCAAGATCACAGAGATTTCAAGCTTCCAAGTGGTCCTTAAAATATTCTTATTGAGAATTCACAAGCGAATGAGGACACCAAACTTCCTAAATTCCCAAAGGGAAATTTAAGTCACCTCCAACAATAATATTTTCTTCTTTCATAGATGATCTTGACATCAAATTATCCCATAATACCACCCTATCTTGGAATGGATTGTAAACCTTGAGTACTTTCAATTCCATCACCAACTCTATAGAATAAATGTCAGCTCCAAGAGCTAGGTCCCTCCCCCAATACCCTAATTGTATGATGAAACAGAGCTTCCAACACCTCCTTCACTATATTTCCAAGCCCCAAAGTTTCTTGTAAGAAAAGTATATCCAACTTAATTGAATTCACTAGACACTTCGAAGCTTGTTTTTTAGACAGGTTGGCCAAGTCCTTACAAACAAAGCATAGGAAAATCATGATAAAACAAGACCATGGGTTTTCCATGCTCTATGGACCCCTTACCATAAATTTTTGTTTACCATTTTCCATGCCCTGACTATTTTTGTGCTTTGCCCTGATCATGTAAGATTTTCTACCCATCAGCTTACCCATATATTTGGGTGGAGAAAGTTCTCCCAATCCGCCAACACAACCCATGGGGTCCCCCTTCTCACTCGTGCATTGAAGGTCATATGGAAAAGGATGAGATAAGGAATCTGACTTATCTCTCACAACAAAGTGTTTTGGGGAATGGAAACAAGCTGAGGACGAGAGTAATATAAAGGAAACCATATCTACAGAAATAAGAGGGGATGATTTCATAATACATTTGCTACCGGGGGAGAAGTCCTAGAATCCATATCAAGAGAAACAATACACCAAATTAAATTTTTAACCATAAATGAGGGAGAGCCATTACCCGTTGTGGAGAGTCTCAGTGAGGGCAAAGTATTTTCCTATTCCCTCTGCTTGACTTCAACCTCCATTTTCCCAACATTCATGATTTCCTCCTCTGCATGTTTCTCCTTTGGCTCGTATTTCACTGAATTCATATCTGATCAAGGATCTCGTGTTTGAGAAACATTCTATGAGCGATAACCTCCCAATCTAACTTCATTTCACATACATCGATACCCAAATTTTCCCAAGAAAGGGATGGGGTAGTCTTTGATAGTGTGCCATGTCTAATGGCAGCAACCACACCAAAATGGATATCCCTCATAATCCAAAAATTGGCATTAAGAAGAACCCTTGAAACAAATAATTGAGAAAACCTTCTCTTGGATTCAGGTTTACAAGAACCCTAGCAATCAACCTTTTACCATTTCCCTAAAAAGACAAATTACTATCTATAAATGTTCCTAATGTATTTCCTATGCTTTTGAAGACATCAATAGTTCAGTGTTGAGGGACAAGCCTAGGCATTCTCATGAAAACTGGAGCAAGGTCTATATTTTCTTGACTAGCATCAAACAAGGCGTGCCATTGCTTCTGAAGTGCGATAGTCGAATTTATGCTACAACTCCTACGAAGAACCCTAGGAACATATTTAGCCTCTGATAATTCAAACATAAAACACCCGTGGGAGGGGGTGCTTACCTTCGGCTTCCTGCACCAAACCACTCCATATTTTTTCCGCACATTGCTTCAAATAATCTCATCAAAATTTTCGAGCTCTGGTTCGACCCACAATTACCCTTTCAGTCGTATCCATAGCCTCATCAAGCAACACATCTACATCGAGAATCAAATTTTTGTCCCCCTTATGGAGAAGATGTCTTGATTTTTTTTTTTTTGAGCCGAGAGGTTCATTCTACGTGTAAGTTTGTATTCCTATTTAAAATAAAAGTAAAAAATAAAAATGTGTGAATAAGATGTTTAAGTTTATAAAAAAATATGTTTTTATGGTTAAAATGTTTATTTGATTGTAAATATACTGTATTTAGCATTCACTAAACAATGAAAAATAACACATAATATTTTGCACTCTTAAAGAAGTTTGGAAGTGGAGAAATTTGATCAGTCTTGGCTCATGTTAGATCCAAAATTAAAATGAATCTATATTAATTTGCATGTGTTTGAAGCCTCCCTCAAATTTGAGAGCTCTTTTAGGGTTTGCTCCTCACCAGCCAAAAACCCTTGGTTTTGCTCCTCACCAGCCAAAAACCCTTGGTTTTGCTCCTGCACAAACCCGAGGAAAGACTCATCCGCTTCACCATCCCCCTCCCGCTGGGTTTGCTCCTCACCGGCCAAAACCCCTTGGTTTTGCTCCTGCACAAACCCGAGGAAAGACTCCTCCGCTTCACCATCCCCCCTCCCGCCAACTATATGCCATTGTTCCAGCTCACACTTATGTGGTGCCCAAGTGGAGAATATTAGACCTGGCACATTTGGGTCCTCTCTGTAATCCACCTCCTCTTCCATCTGGCCATGAAACCTATCCGACTCAGAATCCATAAGCGGGAGACCAGACCGCCTTTTACTACCGACTCACGTTGAACTTAGTTAGGATTGACATTGTATCTTCTACCTTCAATGTTACTGCACAATTTGGCAAATGTTACGTATGTTATTCCGAAAAATTGATGTGAGAGTATGTAAGAAATGTAGGACTCTGATCTGTTTTTTGTTCTTAGATTCGTAGAGAACGCTCGTCACCGACGTATACATTTTCTGGTTTGATATAATAATATATATATGGTGTAAAGTTTGATCTTTACACGCACTACTTTATGTATTGATTACATAGAAATAATTTTATTTCAATTTAGTCATTCAAATAAACATGAACTATACTATTTTCCAATGCTAATAATGAAGTATATATTTTTAAAATTCAAATGGTCTACCTCATTTTCATTTCCACGCGACAAAGTCAACAAATTGTTTTCCTTAATTCTTAATCTAGCCCGACAAATATGGAGAGAAGTTAGAAAATGTCTATAAGAATTTCCCTTCTTACGCTGTTATAGACATGGAGAGCCTGGCTGCTGAGAATATAACTATACGTGAAATAAATGCCAAAAAAAATTGGTTCTCCCGACTTGTTAATAATTAAACGCATACTTTGGTGGTACAGATTCCGTGAATACATGTGATGGAATTGATCTGGTTAAACGGTGATCATTGATCACGATTTATGAGAGGATAGAAATTTTGGGGATTTCAAAGCCACATTTATTATTGTCTTTCATGGTTGATTTACCTTCCTGGGATGCAAGGCCAGCGCAATCATTCTAGCTATGGATTTAACTGGCCATTAATCACTTCGACTATGTCTTTCCTCCTTTGATCAAGCAGAGTCACCCGCATACTGCGAATAGAAAATGTGGCTGACCATTGATTTGATGAAGGGAATATACTGGCAGCCTGGTAACAGCGAAAAAACAGTGGACATTGCCGACAGCGAGAAATCAAGGCCTACACTACACAGTGTATAGAAAAATCATTCCAATAAATCTCGTCACACACGTTGAATTCTTCTTGCTCGCCAGAATATTCCGAATAGGACACGACCATATTGTATTAGGTTCCATCTTCACCGGAATCAAACAGGTTTGGAGAATTATCTAGTAGTTGCCGCTTGTTGTATTTGATAATGGGTTTGTTTAGATAACTCTCAACTCTTACCAGTTACGAATTATCTTAGATTAAAAAAAAAAATAGTTACCAAATCTAAATTTGAATTGGAATTTAAATTCCATACTGCAAAAATTTGTATGAAAAATTTTCAACAAATAAATCAGATTTTTCTTTGCTTATAATAATAATTAACAAATTAGAACTCCAATTCAAATTTTATAAAAAAAATGTATAAAAATTTTTCAATTCAAACAAAATTAACAATGTACATTAATTATATATATATAACCTTAATGTTTTGGACACATATTCTCCTTATTTATTTTAAAGTTTAAATAATTTTTATAATTTTGATAATAATTTTAAAATGACAATTTACTAAACAATAACAGGACCACAATGGTCAATTATCTCCAAAATATTTTACTTTCGTAAACTCACAACTAAATCTTTCGAATTCATATCTGATCTAAAATCCTTTATATTTCTTATATATTTTAAAATTAAATATTTTAAAGTAAAAAACGATCCTCCTAATTTCTAAGCTAGTTAAAAATGTTTTTTTAATTAATACATATTTAAAATTTAAAAATTCAAAAATTATTTTAAATATTTATTCTAATATAGACATATTTAAAAAAAATATTTTTTTATAAAATTTATTGACATTTTTCTGAAGCTTTTTTGGTGAAATTTTCCAGTCTAATTTCTCTAAAATCCAGTAGAAATTCATTAAAATCACAAGTTTGATGAGTAAACTCTGCACAAGAGAAGTACTGAATCCATATATAGTTGAAAAACTAATTTAAATAAAAGAAGTCAAGATTTCACCACAAATTTAAAAAACTAACACAAAAAATCTAAATAATCACCCTAAAAACAACTCCATTTATTAAAATCATTAATTTTATAAATTTATAAATTTACATCCAAAATTTTCTTTTCTTGTTATTTCAGTTTTTTAAAACCTTAAAAAGAACACTAAAATTTAAAATTAAGAAATTTCCCATTCACAATCAATTTCTATTCTCTATTTGTCAAGCCTCCAAAATCTATATAGATATCAAGAATATCATTGACTTGTTGACAAAAACCTCAATACACGTCAGAATCCATTGCTAAAGTCACCAGACATTGAACACAAGGCTTTTTGGGCCCGGCAAGAGTCGACAATATGGACGTAATGGAGAATCGGGTGTGCTGTTGGCTGAACGTGTTAGTGCTGTGGCCCACAATGCTCATATTGTCATCCTCCATTTGCCATTTACACCTCCTGGTAAAAATTCATGTGAAAGGATTACTTCCCTTACATCCAGACTATGCAGCCATACATGTACACTGTTGAGATGAACTGGATGACAATTTACAGTTTCATGAGGGTAATTCAATTTATCTTCTGCTGTACTAATTTGCAGGTGTTTACTTGAAAACGAAAGAACGTTCCCGGATACGAGGGCTTTTAGCAATTATGTGTTTGCTTGTATAATAAATGGTATCAATCTCTATATCTGTTCCTAACGGTTGAAGCAAAAGATTCTCCCTTGTCAGGAGTTGATTGGGAGGATAATTGAAGGTGATCAACGAAGATTTCAGCAACCATCGCTTTCATGTGTCTGGAAATATTTGCGCATTTAACACGATCTGGACTACAAGTTACTAATGGTTAAAGTTACCCTTTGCTTCCCGGAAAACAAAAAAAACATTTGAAATTATTCTCTCCAATTATTATATGGCTTATCCCATGGTCTCCACTTATTTAGTTGGATGACATGTTGGAAAGTCCCATATTTGTCGAACCTTCGTATATCATTTCTCAATTTATACGGTCAATGGAATCATTTCATACTTATGTCACTTTGTGTGAGTCTTTTTATTAACCTTTGTAATTATATTTTTATAAAAATTATCAACATTTAATAACATTCATGTTAAATAATAACAAATGACTATAGTTAACTCCTAGATGGTCGAGGCTAACCATAAAATCCATATTAAAAAATTGTCCAGGAAAGGTCATCCCGACAATCAAATTTGCATACCTATCTTAAACATAAGGCCGCACTAAAAAATACATTGTTGTGGAGACCGAAATCTACACATACGACCTACGTAAACATCGTTAACTTACTCCTATAAAATATACTGAAAGGATTATAACTTCCCAAACAAAACCTCAAAACCACTCTGGATATTTTTGGATATAACATTTAACGGCAACTGAAAGGAATGGATAACAAGATTTACATCCACATAACCCTATGTCAGAATTCTTAAAAGTTTGGCCAGAACACATCAAAAGCACGTTAAGGTTTGGCCAGAACACATCAAAAGCACGTTAAGGAGTCCTCGATAGTAAAAATTACATGCGAAAATCCTGTTTTTGCGAAATCTCGGTTAAAGTGAGTGCATGTAAAAAAATGTTTTAGGATATCTCTATTAAGGTGACTGTAATTGAACTGTTTATGTGTATTTTTATTTATTTATGTTTTTATATATTAAATAATAAATTAGGTTATTTAGAAATATTTAAAGGTGGAAAATTTAAAATCAAAAAGAGATGTTTCAAAAAAATATATTTTGCATTGTTACATGAGTTTAAATGTCAAATAATAAGCAAACATATAGAATAATAAAGATAAAAAAATATATAAGAAATTGAGATTAAAATATATGGATTAACTTTATATTAATGATATTTAGTATAAAGGAAAAAAATTAATTTACTTTTTGAGCAATATTTTTTTATTAAAAATAAAAAAAATCAATTTCATGGTTTTATATCTTTTTAATGAGCACAAATTAATTAATGTGGATTTTTTTACGTTAAATAACTATTTAAAACTATCTAATGGATTTTAATTGCATGTGAATGGTTACATGAAAAAACTCATTGTATTTTGGTAGTATATAGTGGGGATGTTATGTAGCATCTTTTGAAGTATTGTTGGGATGCTTTTAAGGAAAAAATTGGATGTGTCTCTATATTGAGAATGGTTAAGTAGGACTTTTGTTGCATTTCATCGGAAGTTATAGGTGTATTTTAAGTGAAGTGACATAGTGTGGCTACAATACATGTACCTTAGCTGAAAACCTATCTATGGGGCTAGGTAGTACTACATGACCTAAAGTGATAGAATGGATTTTGGAAAAGCTAAGTTTGCAAAAAGAAAAAAGGATGGAATAGTTAGGTAAGAAAAATATAATTGCTTGTTTCCTAGAGGGAAGTCGATTTTGTAGAAGTATTTTATTTTTATTTATCACTAGATGGAAACTGCATTCCATCTTCTCCTTAATTAGTAATGCTAGAAAGTACTATGTGTTGTTGTTGATTAGTATTATGATTGTATACCATGATGTATGCTTTATGAATGGAGTAAATAGTGTTAATCTATAATGTTTTCTACTTGAGGTAGATGAGTTAGATAACAGTTCAATATAGTTGAAGAGGCTTACATGGACATGAAATGAAGGATGCAAAGACATAATATAAAGTAAAACCTTCATTTTCTATTTATTGTTTATTCTACAAGAATTAACCTTGAAGGATAATGACATAGACATACATTTGTTACTTCACGTGAAAATGGTTGATTAGGTCATGGCTATTTCATCATAATTTTAGTGAAAGTATGATGAATTTCTAAGAACCATGATATTCCATTATTATCAATGTATCTAAAAATGCATCGCCATGCTCCATATTCTATAGAAAAATCTACTAAATAATCATGATAATTTTTATAATCATTGCACCTTAAATGACAAGAAAATAATAGTTATACTCCACTTTAGAGGAAACCTCATTTTACAAATAATACAATATTTGATGATCCTAACATTAAGTCTACTTAGTATATATATATAGGAGACAAAGGATACAATTATAATTAAATGAGACCATAAAATATAAAAGAAATGTAATCATGCAATATATAGGGCATAATAAAGAGTCTTTGGATTGACATGGGGCTTATATAGGTCTCAACAATAATGTAATGAATTTTCTTCTAATATCTAATATGATAGTTTATGTAGACAATTTAATGTTGAATGCATCCTGGGGAAACTTGTTTATATAATTCTTACACAAGTAATTAAATATAGATGAAGTAAGGAGGTGTAAGAGGCACATGGTTGTTACTACATATATACTAGTCATAATTCATCACTTTGTTCAACAATTCCTTTATGGGCTAAGCTTTTGCATAGTAGGGCTTGTCAAGTAATATAACAAAACATATATGATAGATAATATACCATCTTTTACCTTTGTTCAATGGAATATCATTAAATGAGAATAATTTATAAGTTTGGAGGTAGTATAAATTTATTTCATACATAATTATTTACCAACTATTGACATCATATATCATATATTCTAATCAATATTGAGACAAATATTCTTACATGCTATTAGGACATCATAAAATATGATGTCATTATTAAATATGACACTAATAAAAAAAAATCCAATTTCTTAATATGTATTTTTGAAAATTTGTTTTCAATCTCTTGCAGTACTGTGTGCAAATCTTTGATGTCCCTTTCTTATAATTCATAAAATTTAAATATATGGTCATATTGCTTGTTATTTCCTAATTTTAAAGAAGAAAGAGTATTTATATTGTAAATGTGTGTCTCATCATGACAAATATATCCAGTGACTATCTTATGTCTCATATCTATGAGATATACAAAGATATCATCTAAAACATGTTATTGTGCAACAAAATTGGGGATTATGCATGTATAAATGTCAAAAAATCCCCCCTCCGAAAAGTACATTTAAATAACATTAACTACTCTGTCATTTTATAATCCCTGATATGACTTAGTTTACTTCCATCACGGGGTGGATCATTTAGGTGTAGATCTTCAGTTGTGGATTGAAAGGTTGTGTTAACAAGCTGACTAAATCTATAGGACCATTACTTGAACTACTCTTGTAACTATAAAATTTCTTGATAGAGAGAATCCATCTCAATCTTCATGGACTACCTAATGTTTCAAACTATGGATTTCATTCATTTTTATTCTTGATGGTTTCTACTTATTCATTTTTATTCTTCTTGAGTGTAGACGTCTCCATTTGAATTACATCCACACTCTAAGCCATGTTGGCAATGAGAACTCTGCATTTACAACCATTTACTTCATTAATTAGCCACACATAGATAATATTTTCCATTTCCCTATGACCTCTATTATAGTTTTATTGCATCCAATAAACCAAAACCAACTCAATTCTTGTATGACACGATTCTAAAGAAGGTCCAAAGGCTCAACAAGATTTTGACCAAAGAGACAAAAAATTGAGATTATATTCCCCTTATCAACTACAATATTCCAAGAGTTAAAAATTTCACCAATTATAGGGTCTATCTCTTTTTCAAAGAACATATTTTGAATATATTTCTAGGAATTATGATGATGCCTTTACTCATCCAAACACAATGATTTTGAAGGCATGCCAAGGACAAGACATCTGGAACTATCTCCACACTGACCAAATTATTCCCATTCAATGCACATGAAATTTTTAGTGCTAGGACTAGAGGCACATGAAAGAGGGGACATAGGTTGAAAGAAGTCTAATGATCCCAAATTAACATGCATAGAAATAATTTTTTCCCAATTATTTTTTGGGACAGTAATTGCCCTAACATTTTTGATAATTCCACAACATTGTCTGGTTCACTACCCTATGTCTATCAAGGAAAGTTTTAAGGATGGAAAATTACCTTGAAGTTTAAAAACATTGGCGAGTCTCACTAGTCCCTGATATGAAAACTATAAAAAAATTTATTGATATATTTATGAAATTATTCAAATTTACAATGGTTTTATATATAGTGTCTATATAATGTTGGCGATTTTTAAGGTAAAATAATTTTATACTATCAATTTTCAGTGAATAATTTTTATAAAAAACGGAAATTGGTGAATCTTTCTTCTGGAAAAATAATGGAAAATTATCCCGCCTGTGAATATTAGCCCCTAAAATTTTCCATGATCTCTATGATATTGATGAGAGAAATAGGATCCAACGTGAATGCTACAATTTTGTAGAACTGAAAGATTACACATAGATCCTATGGAAAAAAACAAGCATTGAGGGGCATTGAAAGGAGGAGAAACAAACACATAAGCATGCCACCGACCTACACTATTTTTTCACCAGGCTTAAGACATAGGAAAATGCTATAGAACATTCCCATCATCTAGTTATTTGATAAGACTATGGTATAACTTGACTCAAAATCAATTTTCATTGAAATAAGGTAAACCAAAACCTTTCCACCATAGGGTTCCCACTAATAAGTAGGATAATTCACCAATAATATAACTTGAAACCAAATTATTCAACTATCCATCTTGAGCCATTTGATACTAACCTAAGAACCACATCAAAGCAAGGGTGGAGAAGACAAAGAGATGAAATTCTTAGTCAATGGTTTCTCTTACTCAAATGGGAATGCTTCCAAATTATTCCAAAAATATTTGGCAAGTCTCTCATACCTCATTCCATGTGCAATCTCTCCCTTCAATTTCCAATTAATCAAGAAACATGGGGATGGTTACTTTTTTTCCACCATAAATAAATCCCACATGTTCGCCAATGTAGAAGGTTAAAACCATTCATCATTTCCATCAATCGTATCCTTAGTACCACGTATGCTGGTTGAGAGCATTGGATTTATTTCTTTATTCTTGCATTTACCACCCTCTTTAATGAGATAGAATTTTGAGTTAATGTAAATGTGTGTGACCACTTTGCAGGACTATGGTCATTGTTCACTACCATGACGATCCTAAGTCCCCCAATTTTCCAAACACTTTTAATATTGTAATTTTTAAATTTGATGTAGCTATTAACCACCATTAGG
Organism: Pinus taeda; assembly: GCA_000404065.3. NCBI lineage: Eukaryota > Viridiplantae > Streptophyta > Pinopsida > Pinales > Pinaceae > Pinus > Pinus taeda. The sequence goes on along the minus strand of APFE031606149.1, from coordinate 8,982 downwards.
GAAGGACTACTTAAGTTGGGCATTAGTATATAGGTCTCCCACTTTTCAATTTACAACCATCATTAGCAAGGTTGCTAGCTTCTCTGTTCTAGTCCCATAGGACATGGATGAAGGATTTTGATTAGATGGTTTTTATCATTTCCTAAACACTTTTCATAATATTATCTAGATATTTTTCCTTAAGCAACATGTCTCTAACTATATCTTGCAAAATCAGGAGTGAATGTCTTGGGATAGTCAACACTTACACCTATTTCTCTTTGGCTAGTAAAAGAACTTGACAAATTCCATCAATCTCTACCTGGTTGTTTTCCATGTGACCATGTCCCCATGTATATATAAATACTTTATCAAGCTTAGAGCTATAAAGAAAATTCCCCACCCACACCTTTCTACCCCTCATATGGCCACCATGTTAACAAAAACTGATATTTGATATTTGTTTTGGTGTTATTATGTACATAACCTCCGAATAAATAAATAACTAACATCAAATTCTCCTACCATCTATCTCTTAAAAATGGTTGTGCAAGTTTTTGGAGCAATCCCTTGACTTGAACAATTTTTTCTTGAAATTTTAAATGATATTACAAAAATAAATAATGTTGAATTTTTTGTAGTCATCTATTTAGGAAAAATTCATTTCATGTCTCATTTAATTCAATTGAATTTATTAAAAAATCATTTTTTTCTCTCATTTAATTCAATTCCATTTTGGTTCTTTCATAATGTTTCCTAGGATTTTTTTGGGCCACCAACAATTCCCCTACCTGTTGGATAAAATGAAGGGCCCCCCATTATAAATATTGTGAAATTTCCTCCTTTATTGCACTTGATATATCATTGGTTTCTCTTCTCTTCATTGTCTGGCTTTTACTCTCCTTATCCTTTAGGGTTTATCACAATGACATGATTCAATGAATTCTCTTTCATCATCTACAGTATATTTTTCATATGAGTATCCTTCTTTGATCATTCAATGATCACTAGATTTATTTTAGATCATTACATATCTTTAACTAATTAATCCTCATGATGGACTACTACTTGCATTAAAAATTGATAAGAATTTTATAATGGCTATGATATGCAAATAACACAATGAGTGACATATATTGAAACCATTTCAAATGGTGTGTCATATGGAAGGGATATTATTTCTTTATGGAATTATGTCTTGACACATTATTGGTGGTTTTAATTTTGGTTTCTTTGTCATGACCAATTTTGTACAATGGTTTCGATTGTTTCTATGGCTTTTCCAATGGATAAAAGTTTAAGGGATACCGACTTATATTCTAAAAGATATGTTTGTTTAAAGTCATGGATTGATTTGGTTTTGTGAAAAAATCACTTCTTTTGAGTTTCAAAATTTTAGTAGACTTAATTTCTATGACATAGGAATAATGGAGAAAGCTTGTTTTGATTGTTCTCTAATGTTAGCTTTAGATCCTATTTTCTAGGATATTTTTCTCATCTCTTGAACATAATGTAACCATTATATTTGTGTATGTGTGATTTTTTTATTAATGAATGCAATGTTGTCGCATATTTAGGTGCTCCTCACCTAAGCACTGTTGGTTTCATGCTTAATTCAATTTGTGTTCCTATTGTTTAAATTTCTATCAGAGCAAGAGGCAATGGTGAGGGCTGAGCTTGATCTATGTGCAATAACTTTTGGAGAATAACATATGCAAACCAATCTATCTAAAATGACCAACGCTAAGGAGTAGATTTGTATGTTGTATGTGCATTAAGTATGAATAATATTTGTTAGTCAGAGAAGACTGTGGTGTGTCAGTGTGTTTACCAAGAGTCTTTGGCTGTGTGACATGTGGAGGGCTGAATCTATTGTTGTATGGTGACATGTGCACATGGATTATGGCCTAAGGAGGCATTTTTTAAAAAATACCCTGCCATTTAGTGTGTAGTACTAACCCCCAATTAAGTGTTGTGTTGCCTAATGTGGTTCGACTAGTGTACAAGCATGGAGTGTCGACAGGGAGATGCATGAACAAAAATGTTGCATTCAGGTTTGTTTAAATCATTATGATATGAATGACCTCAGTAGAGAGCCATTTATTACACTAGAGGAGAGAAGATCATAGTTCTTTTGGTGGTAGATACAAGAGAAGAACAATGTTGGAGGCACCGGGTAGCAGAGTCTGCAGTGTGAGTTGATCAGAGCATTGAGGTAGCATCGGAGGACCGGTTTTAATTAGAGATCCAATGTTGTAGGGGTACGTAAATTATTTACAATGAATTAGTATTTTGGAGCCCCGAGTTGTGCATAGGTGAGAGTGTTGAGATCGTGGAGATTGAGAGTTGACCTTCGTGTGGAGACTAGAGTTGTGTTTGGTCTTTCTTTTTATGTGGATCAACATAGTTCGAAACAAAGAGATCCTATGTTGATGAGGGTAAACATATGAAATTTAAAATTTTTGCATTTCAGTGCTACACAATCTCATTGAAAAGCGGATTGGTGAAGTCTCATTTTTTTAAAAGAAAGTCCCCATGTCATTTTCAAAAGGGGGGGTGGAGGGGGGGTGGGTTATATCTTTTTGGAGGAGTGCTTAGTGTGGGGATTTTATATTAAAAAGGGGGGTGTTTGTGAATGGGACTTGACATATTTTTAAAAGGGGCTTTATTTTTTTACATTAATTGAGCCCTATTAAAAAAAAAATAGCCTTCATTCAAATTTATTTGAAGTTGTTGGAAGTGATACTGAAAGACATGGGGAGAAGATGGAAAATCCACTTGTAGATACATACTTGAATGATGCTAATAAACTAGATTGCACAAACTACGTCAATTGGAGATTCAAGCTGCAAATATTGTTGGAGGTTTATGACACTTGGACCATCATGAAGGGAGAAGAAATAAAACATATTGCAGGCTCGACAACTACATCGATTCACGACTAGGAGAAGCAAGAGAATAAAGAAAAGGTATTATTAAGAATGCCCATGAAAGATAATGTAATTCATTATATTCATGATTGCAAATCATCTAATGCAACTAGGAATGCATTGAGGGAGTTGTATGAAACTAAGAATACAAATCGACTCTTATTTTTGAAGAGTAAGATCTTGTATAGTAAAATGGAAGGGGGTGAATTTGTTATTGCCTATATTTCCATAATGAAAGATTCAAAAGATAAGATGGGAGATATAGGAGAATCAATAGCCTATATTGTTCTTGTGACAATTACTTTAAACGAGATGTCAGAGGACCATCAAATGTTTATTATAGGTCTTGAAGCAAGGGAGACAACGCCAAACTTTGAGGAATTGACAAGTATATTGTTGCAGGAAGAAGAGAGGCAGAATAATTTGAAGCCTCAGAATCGAGATTTTGTAATTATGGTGAAGAAGAAATTATTCAAAGTGAAACATGGAGGAGCAAAAAAAGGTGGAAGCTCATCTATGAACGGGCTTTTCTGAAATCAAACCAAGGTATGTCATCTGTCAAAAATGACTCTGGCATGAAATGTTTTTATTGTGGTAAAAGTGGGAATCTTTCTTGAGACTATTATAAGAAGAAAAGTCATGAATCTAGGAATAATAAACACAAAAGAAATTCATTTCATTTTGCAAGAGAAGGCCTGAATTTTGATCTCGAAAATAATTAAGTTGTTTATGTCTAATGCTATGTTGTCTGCTGAAACAGATGATGTTAATACTTGGTTAGCACCCTCTAGAGCTTCGATTCATATGACATGTAATAGGATTTGGTAAGAGAATTTCAAGGAGGTATGCATTAGTGTTAATATCTATCTTGTATACGATCACCCACATTAGATCAAAGGATGTGGAGATATTCGTAAGATATTTCCAAATGGAAATGTGAAGCACATTCATAGTGTTATGTAGGTGCCTGGGATAAAGAAAAATTTGTCCTTTGTGTCTACAATTACAGATCAAAATATGAAGGTTGAATTCTTTAAAACAAATTGCATAGTGAAATATTTTTTGGATCAGTGCAAACTTGTTGCTTCAGGAGTCTAAGTTGGAGGCATGTACAAGATTGATGTCACTAGCAAAAGTCATCAAGCACTGACTTCTACAACTATGCCAACAGAAAGTCCTTAGCATTAGAGTAATGGTCACATCAATTACCATGATTTATTTTTACTGCAGAAAGAAAGTATGGTTGAATGAATTGTTATGTTAAAGAATGAATATGATTCTTGTGAAGGTTGTGCATTAGGAAAAATTCACGGAGATGAGTTTCCCTCTAAGTTTGATAGGAGAAGAAGATATTTATTAGAACTTGTGAGTTATGATGTTTGTGGACCCATGCAAACCAAATCCCTAGGAGGTGCCTATGATTTTATGTTGTTTATTGATGATTTCAAAAGGTGCACCTGGGTTTACTTCATCAAGAAAAAGAGCCATCCTTTTGAGTATTTCAAAGAATTGAAAAACATGACAGAGAAGAAGATAGGGAACTTTATAAAGATTCTTCTTTCATATCAATGGGGATAATACAGATTGGGGAACTTCATCAAGTACTACAACGATCATGAAATAGTGCATCAATTCAAAATACCCTACACTCCACACGTAGAACGATGTTTCAGAAAGGAAAAAACAAAACATTGGTGGAATGTGCATGGAGTCTGTTCAAAGGTAACAACCTGTTAAATTATTTTTGCATAGAAGCCATTAAGAGTATTGTTTATTTAAGGAATAGAAATCCAACAAGGTATCTTGATTTCAAGATTGCATTTGATGCTTTGAATAGTATTAAACCATCAGTTCATCATTTGAGGATATTTGGGTGTAAGGTCTTTGTCCATATTCTGAAAGAGAAGAAAAAGTAACTTAATGTTAAAGGTATCAAATGTATTATTCTAGGATATTGTTCAGAATTTAAAGCACATAAAATCTTTGATCCATCTACTCACGAAGTATTTGTGACTAGAGATGTAATTTTCCATCAACAAGCGGATGAATGAAACAAGGATAACAACTATGAAAGATGTCACATTCTTCCTAAAGTTGAAGACAATAAAGCATAAGAAAATGCAGAAGAGAGTGAGTATAAAATGCCTGAGGAAGAATCCATTGTTATGGATACCACTAGCAGTCAGAGACCAATTCGAAGGGGAGAAGTAATTTCAAAGAACAAAATTGAAAATAGTGAAGTGCGAAGGAGATCTACTCGGTAGATTCGACTATCTAAAAGGTACAACGAATATTCCCCAATGAGTGGTGCTTTGAATTTCATAGAACCCATGAATTTTGATGAAGCTAATGGATATGAAGAGTGGAGAAAAGCAATGGAGGAATAATATAAATCTATAATTATAATTAAAACCCAGGAATTAACCAACCATCCATATTGCCAACTTTCGCCTTACCCCTCACCTCTCTCCACATACGACTCAATTCTGCTTCCATAGCATTCTACACCAGCCTGTCATCACTGCCACTGTCACCATTACCTTCACTAAGGAAATTGACCCACAGGAAGCTCAGCCAGGGTACAATAGTGAACAACAGAGGGCTCCTCAGTGGAACAGGAATGACTGAGACCTAGGAAAGGAGCAGATGGTTGAGAACTCTGCCACCCCGCATGGAGAGGAGCTGGTTGGCAGGAAGCTAGCCACCAAAGGCAGAGTAGGAGACACAAAGGCAACCGGTGTTGCCCAGGGTGACACATCAGGCAAGCATGCAACCGAGGGCAGCTCCACTGGCACTCAACCAATTCATGGAATTCTATGCAGCACGTTAGCAGAGGAGGAGGCATGGTACAAGTATGTGTGTCGAATTGTGGAGGAGCCTGCAACAGACAAACTCCAGGGGGTCCATCCTTATTAACAAGTGGGCTGCCACGTGTCGCCCTTTCGCCATCTGAAGGTTTCATATGTTGTTGTTTGATTTTTTCTATGTTTCGTTTTTGAAAGCATTCCTTCTAGTTTGATTCACTAGTTTTCAATCTAGATCCCCTGTGTGGGTTTTTGATGTCAAAACTTGTGACCCCTGCGTGCGTTTTTTTTTTTGGTTTCACGAACTGGTTTCCCACTCGATGGGGCAATCTCATTTAGGTTGTGATATTTTTTGGCAAACTTTGTTCAACACTGCAGAGGGCACTGCCTCATTGTATTTTTATTTTTTTCGTATCAATAGAATAGTATTACTTAGAAAAAAAACCCGGGAATTGATTGAACTACCTAAAAGAAAAGAGCCCATAGGATTTAAACGATTGTAAAAAAGAAATTTTTGAGAAGATGGTAGTATAGATAAATATAAGTTTTGATTGGTGAAAAAAAGGTACTCACAAAAGGAGTCCATTGATTATGCAGAAACATTTGCACCTGTAGCTAAATTAAATGCTATTAGATTGTTAATTGCATTAGCTATAAAGTACCACTTGAATTTGCACTAATTAGATGTAAAATATGTTTTTTTGAATGGCGATTTAAAGGAGGAGGTGTATTTGACACAACGTGAAGGGTTTGTGAAAAAGGGGCAAGAAAATTTAATTTGCACATTAAAGAAATCCCTTTATGGGCTAAAGAAGGCACCTAGGTCATGGTATAAAAAGATAGATTCCTTCTTTCTTGAGCGGGAATTTATGAGGAGCCAAAGAAATCCAAATATGTATACCAAGTTTGATGCAAAGTGGCTTGTAGTATTGATTTATTGGTATGTTAATGAACTAATTATTACTAGGAAATTCAGTGAAACTGATTGATGAAATTAAGGTGCAAATGTCACAAGTATTTGAGATGAAATATCTTGGTGAGTTACATTACTATCTAGGTCTTGAAGTGTGCAGAGATGATTGCCAAACTTTTGTTACTTAGGGTAAGTATGTCAGAGAAGTTCTTAAAATGTTTAATATGCATCAGTGAAAAGATTCTTTTGTTCTAGTGTAGCAGAATGTCAAATGGCATTTTGATGATGGCTCAAAGTAGGTAGATGGTACAATATATAGACAACTACTGGGAATCTTGAATTATCTTACTACAATGAGACCTCACATAACATAATATGTTAGTGTGTTAAGCCAATTTATGGTGAGACCTATAGAAATCCATTAGAAAACAACAAAATGATTCCTCAGGTATCTTAAAGGAACAATTGTTTTTTCTCTTAAGTATACTCATTCATTTGATGATGAGCTAAGAGGTTACTCAGATTCAGATTGGGTTGGTAATCCAAATGATAGAAGATCTACTACAAGTTATGCATTTAGCATTGGATCTGGGATTGTTTGATGGAGCAACAAGAAGAAACCTACTATATATTTGTCATATACAAAGATAAAGTATAAAGCATTGTGTGCAAGAACTTGTGAGATATTGGGGAAGAACAAAAGAAAGCTACAGTGATCAAGTGTGACAACTAGAGATAGATCAAGTTGGCACATAATCCAATCTTTCATGCAAGGACAAAGCATGTTGATGTTCAGTTTCATTTTATTAGAGAGGAGATACAATCAAAATATTTTTTTCCTAAATGTTGTAATACTTGTGAAAATGTTGTTAATATTTTCATGAAGCCCCTTGGGAAGATAAAACTTGAATTTTTTAGGGAGATCTTAGGTGTGGAGATTAGTCCTTTCTCCATTAACAGAAAAACTTAGAAATAATGAAGAAAAATTCTTTTGATTGTTTTCTAAGGTTAGATTTAGATAATATTTTCTAAGAGATTGTTATGATCTCCAGGACAAAAAGTAACCACTATATTTGTGCGCATGTATAGTTATCTGATTAATAAATGCAACATTGTGGCATCCTCATGTGCTTCTAACCTGAACGCTTCCAGTTTCATTCCTAATTCAATTTATCTTCCTATTATTTAGATCTGTGTGGAATTGATTTCTTGATCCCATATATATATATTAATATTTTCCATATAAACTAGTATATCTAACTTATTATTATTTATAAATATGGTATAAATAAATATATTTATCAGCATGTTAATACAAATAAAAATATATTAACCATTTACGTAATAAATACTACAAATTATATTACTAAACCTTTGTAATATATTTACAAAGGTAATATATTATATAGTAATAAACTTTATAAAAACATAAAACATCTGGGGTAATATCCATATTATATATATTATAACGAAAATATATATGTGTGGCTTCATATATCATATTATGTTCCAATACATAAATACAATATTTATAAAAGCAAGGATCGTAAATTATGTAATAATTGGTGTTATTTTAATTCATGTTTTATTTGACTTTGAACAGATGTCACGTAGGGCTCATTTTATAGCAAAAATATTTAAGGGCTAAAGTAATGCAATTTTGTGTGATGTTGTAAAAACATAAAATTTTAAAATTCATGGGGAATGTAACAAAACAAATGATGGTGTTGCTTGTTTCAATCCCATTCCACTAGAGTTAACTTGTATTCCACGTAGGATGAGTTAGAACAAACAGGGTTACGCCAACATTCATCCGTGTTGCCCACCATGGATGTTTGACTAAACATTGGCATTCACTATTCTAGCTTATAATTTATAAACAAATGAATGCCACAAGTATAACCAAAAAAAATTACGATGTAAATCTTGAAGTGTTATCCATAAATGTGTCAATTGTGCTATTCTAAACAAAACAAGGCCAAAATTTTACTTTCGTGCGGCAAAAAAAAATACAAAGAATAAACCATGTAGGAAGATATAGTGAATGAATGTAAAAATGGCATTATATGAAACGGCACTTTTCAAAACGCTTTATGTTAATTCGAAAAGGGTCACATGCACTTAGTTACATAGGTTGCGTAGAGGAAAAAAGATTGAGAGACTAGAGAGCCGCAGGAGCAACACATTAATTAACTTATTTGAAACAATTGTTGTAGAGGTGAATTCCATTATATAATGCGTCAAGATGCAATTATTTAAAATGTAAAGATTATTGTGTATAAAGGTTTATTTTACAATTTAGTGTTATAGGTAAAAGCATTTATACATTATTAATATAATGTGACTTCATAAAAAT
>APFE031606139.1:48194-96030 GCA_000404065.3 Pinus taeda | reverse complement strand
AGTGGAAGGCCTTCAAAAGTAGCCTTGAAGCGGTGCAACACATCAGGCTCAGGGCGCTGTGCATCAAGCAAATTTTTTCCAATTTTGCCTAAAACTCAAAATTTTGCCCAGTTTGACTACCAGTTGACTTTTTATCTTCTCCTTGGTAGATTTGTGATGGTAAATGATGTAACATGATGTAAATTTGATGAAAAATAATTTGAATGGGTAGATACATCAGTTAGAGGTGGTTTTAGGTTGAATGAATCAGTTTCCATGGTTTTAGAGGCAACCTATTCAACTGCCTATATTCTCGTTCTTAGTTTAGATATGGTTGAAACCACCCCTCTTCTCATGGATTCGACCCCTGATGGCTAGCATAGGTGGTTTGATGCCTATATTATGTACTTTCTTAGTCATTTGTAAAGGTTGGACTCCTGTGGATGCTTTGAGCTTCATTGTAAATCATTTCTGCAGTTTGGCAAGGAAATGTACTAGCGTTTTGCATCATTTTGTGGGATTCTTGTGGTAATGTGTCTTGGAATTGTTTCTTCCTTTGTTATTTAGTTTCTCTTATGTGTTATATGTGCCAGCATCTATTTCTTTCTTCATAACTAAATGAATCAAGATAGATAGGTGGAATCCATTGATATTCAATGCTCTGCCTTGGGAATACATTTAGTTTTTAATGTTTTTTGTTGTTTGAAGAGGACTCATGAACTTTGCATGCCCTCTCCAACTCCTCAATGGTCTTAGACTTACCATCACACTCAATTCAAAGTGCCAAAACACCTATCTACCTCACCCCACAGAACATCCTGCAATTCTGAGTTGATTTCTCGGACCCAAAGCTGCCTTCTTCATTTGATCAAGCAACCAACCATCAAAATCAAACAAAATCCTCTGACCTAATATACCTAGCCTAAAATCAGCATTCATTTTAGTCATCTCAAGCCCTGTTTCCAATATTCTAATTGAGATTGACAAGGAGAGAGCCATCTCCCGACCTGGTAGGGCTAGCTACCAGGTTAAGCGTGGTTTGATGTTATGCTAGACCTGCCTTCCTTCAGCCTGAGGTAGATTTAGGCGCTAACACAACCTAGTCAACAAAAAGAATATTCCAAGGAATATTCCAAAAATGTTCCCGTAGGTGGCTCAATTGGGTCGTGAAAAGTGTCGGCATCGGATTGGCAAGTGCATTAAGGTGGACCAATGAGAGGTTGACACGTGGTAAGCCTAAAGGCTGCCACATGCCCTCTCAAAGGTCAGGTAAAGTTATTTTGGCCGGCTGGGGAATCAAACTCGTGACCTCACCCATAAAAGCACCAATCATTACCGCTACACCACAACCGCACAACTTAATAGTATATGGGTGCACGTTTTATTTAAAGGGTAACATGGCGGAGTTTGGAGGTAAGGAGCCAACCCCGTGGGCCATCCCCCTCCCCATATGACCAATACACCAAAACCAAAGGTCGGTGCTAACACTAATCGTGCCAGATTAATGCGGTAAGTGAGTTTAGTGTAAATTAATCTGAGCTTATCACTTAATTTATTTCGGATTTAGGTTGGCAGTATTGTTGGCAGTCTGCTAAATCTAGAACTACTCCAAATTTGGCAGAGTTAACTGGAGTTTCTCCAGTTTTGGTGGAATTTTCCTAAGGAAAATTGAAGAGGCCATAACTTTGGCATATTTCTACCAATTTTGGCTCAGAAAGAGTCATTCCTATATTATTTAGATGCTTTAAACATATTGGAATAGGTTGCAGAGGCAGAAAGGCACTTATGCATGTGATTTTACTACGTTGAAGTTTAAGGAAGCCTAGGGCCACCAGGAGAGAAGGTCAAGCCTAGATCAGCTGAAGTCCAATTGCAGAGCTTGGAAAGTCATTTTTGGGGTTTTTGAGTCCTCTGAATCCAATATAGCAGGTTGCAAAGCCATTGTAGCACTATAGGTGCATGTAATCAAAAAATTGACCATTAATCCAAAGAGGGCCTAGCCATTGAAGCAGGTCCAAGGAGATGTAGCCCAGGAGGGATGAACTCCTTTATCATCTTTACATTATGAGTTTTCTATGTTTTACTTCTCTGCAATTTACTTGCTGTATTTGTGTTTTAAACAACTAATTAACCTCATCAATTTCTCATGAAATACACTCAACAATTGACACATAATTCTTCACATTTTGGTTAATTTGAGATGATCCTAAACATATTTTTATACCGATGAAGGAGCTTGCATAGAATTAACAAGTTTTCCCAACATTTAGATCAGGTTGATATCAGAGGACTATTAGCTCATTTTAACCCTAAGATGGTTTGCCAAGGTTAGCTAGAAAATTAGCTATTGGTTTTGTATTTGTGCAAGGAGAATTTAACTGTGTTCAAGTTTATGTGTGTAAGTTGAAGAAGGGAGATGCTTCTTTGTTGAGAAACCTTTTGAAGCTTTGTGAAGCTTTTTGATGCATTACAAGTGTGATGGCGACTTCAACAAGTGATGTTTCTAATCCATCTTCCTTAGCAATACTCTTTGATTTAGAGATGTTGCAAGATCTTATCATCATGAGAGATATGGTGCAAGAGATGAATGAAGATAGGAAGGAGAACACTATAATTCAAGAGGAGTTGATGACCATGAAGAAGGAGAAGCAAGAGCTTCTTGAAAAGATGCATGAGATGGAGATTCAACTCCATGACGCCAAGGAAACCGTAGACAAGTATGTGCATGAAAATGAGGTATGAAATTCAAGTTTATCTTCAATTTCCTCTCAAAATTAATGTTTTGGTGCTTTTGAAAGACACATTAGAGGAATAGGGTCCAAATTATTGATGAAGATGGGCTATGAAGGTAAAGGGTTAGGAAAACATGCACAAGGCATAGTTGAGCTAATTGTTGTTGAGGAAAGGCCTAGGTATTTGGGTCTTGGTTATGGACAACATGATGGAGAATGCTCCAGAGACAAGGAGGCGCATGAAGGTGTTCCAAGAAGGACTTTCAATAAATTTTCATTACCTCAAGCTTGTGAAGTTTGTATTCATGAAAAATACAAAGGCTTTATACCCACTTTGCAAGAAGATGCTCATAAGCATGCAACTAGTGGAAATGGAAAACAAGAGGATGTTGAAATATTTGAGCTCATTGAAACCATTGTTGGTATTCCGAAGAGAGCCACTACCTCATAAAATTCACCTCTTCAAGAAGGAAACAAAGGTGAATGTGCAAGGTATAAATCTTCCCTTAATAAAGTTTATTTTGATTATTATAAACATGGTAAATCTTCACATAAGATTTAGAGAACATTTACATGTTCCTTTTGTGGTTTGAATAACCATACCATTTTGAGGTGTTGGAAGAGGATAGCCATACACAAAAAACTTTCAAAACAAAAGAGACAGAAAGCCAAAGGTCCATTGGATAATTGAAACCATTTTGAAAAGAAGATGCAATTATTTTTCACTCATTGCCATAAGCAGGTTCATCTTGTAGACACGTGTTGGATTTTGCATCCAACAAGTCATCCACGACATTTGAAGAAGGTGGAGAGAGATTTTGGCAAGAATGGAAAAGAGGATTCCATAATTGATGTGGGTCAAGATGATACACATGATGAAGTGCAACTAAAAGAAGTGCCATTGAAATGGTTTGGAAAGAGATGGTTAGATTTCTTAACCAATTAAGGCCTTTCATTTCTTTTGATAATTGATGCAAATCTTGCCTTATTGATGCATTTCCTTGATATTTGGATGCATTTCTTTTCTCTAGAAAGTATGTTGCATATTGCATGAAGAAGATGTTGGAAAATTAGAGTTATGTTGACTCACTTAGATGCAACAAAGATGGAAATTTGCAACTACAAATTTGCATGCATGTTGCATTCTTGAACTTGCATGTTTACGCCAGGAAGGTGTTTGAAAGTGGAGTATGTTGACTCAGTTTATTGCAACAAATTTGGTCATTTTAGCTCTTTAAGTACTCGTATATAGCAATGGGATTCTTGTACTTGTGATTGTACTTGTGAGAGAGTTGAGAATTGTTATACATGCATGAAAGTTTGTGTGTGTAAACAGTGTAATTTTTTATAGTTTCATTGTGCTTGAACATTCATGAGTGATTGACTTGTGTTGGTTGATTGCTTTGTTAATATGTATGTTGTCAAATTGAGAATGTTGGTCATTTGAACATGCATGAGTGTTGGCTTGTGTGGTCGATTGATTGCTACAAGTATGTTATATCGACTTGGAAGAGTTGATTTTATCTCCAAAGATGAAAGGGAGATGTGACGAATTGTTTCATGAGAATATGGAATTCTTGTTGTAAATCGTCAAGTTGTTGTACATGTTTTTGATTGACTTGAAAGTCAGTTGTTTAAAGAAGCATGTTTTGTCAACTTGTGTTTAGTCGATGGTTTATACACCAAGATGTAAGAGTACATGGCAATGTTCACATGATGTGATATTTGTTGCTTTGAAGAAGCAAAAGGAAGACGCCGTCAAGTTACATTCTTACATGAGTGTTTTTCAAGGTTAATGGTGTTTCTTGTGACAAGATGTTGCAGGATTTTGGAAGGTCCACGCTTGAGCAAGAGGCTCATGATTAGCCTTCATTTTCAAATCATGACATGAGTAGCATGTTAATACTGGAGGATGATGGAATCAAGAAGCGAAAGTGGACAAAAATGCCAAAAAAAATTGTATCCATTGTAGACCATTTGATGTGTTGATGCCAAGAAGTGAGAGAGATGGAAAATGCATTCTTCTAGATGTGGAATTTGGAACCGTGGAGGTAAAATAATGGTAATTTCTTTTCTTTTTAATACTAATATTGGAACTCATTGTTGTAGTTCACTCAGATGGGCTTAACTTGGAAAAGTGGTTTCTAAGGAGAAGCTTGCATCGAATGCATGTGTTGCAAAGGAGGAACATGATTCTCAATGGGAAGGCCACCAGTCATCTTTCCAAGCGTCGAGGGATCGCTTTGGTACAACAAGCTATTTAATCAGCAAGCAACCAACAACTGTTGGATTGGGTCAACAACAAAAGGAGAACATTGGTTGAAGTGCCAAGCCATTTTCAAGACAAGGCATGTCAGTGAATCCAAATGGCTATCATGGAGAATTTTTCCAAGTAGAATCAATTGATAGAACTTGGGAAGGAGAATATTATTCAGCTCTCATCAGATACCAGCTTTTGTGGGTCCAAAATCCTGTCAGTGGGAAGGAGTGATTGGAATTTGGATCAGGGGAAAATATTTGCTAAAAAATAAAAATTGCTCGGAATCGCTCAAAACTTGAATGACCACGTTCATCTCAATGATGCAATCCCAACGCAACTTGTTTCACTCAAAACAGAGTTCGTATGAGAAAGTTAGAGAATGTTGTCTGTTTTGTCAAACATGCAAATTTTAGGTATAGGCTGACTGGGATGCTGACTAGGCATCCGTAAAACCTAGTTAGCAAAAAGAATATTCCAAGGAATATTCCCATGGGTGGCTCAATTGGGTCACGACAAGTGTCGGCATCAGATTGGTCAAGTGCATTTAAGGTGGACCAATGAGAGGCTGACATGTGGCAATCCCAGAGGCTGACACGTGCCCTCCCAAAGGTAGCGTAAAATTATTTTGGAAGGTCATGGAATAAAACTCATGACCTCACCCACACAATCACCATGCATTAACGCTACACTACAAATGTGCCACTTAACAATCTATTGGCTCACATTTTATTTAAAGGGTAACGTGGCGAAGTTTGGAGGCAAGAAGCCAACCCCTTCGCCATATGACCAATACAGTGAAACCAAAGGCCAGTGCTAACACTAACCATGCCAGATTAATTCACTAAGTGATTTGAGTGTTATTAATCCAAGCTTATCACTTAATTAATTTCAGATTTTGGTTGGTGTTATTTTTGGCAGGTCCGCTAAATCCAGAACTACTCCAAATTTGGCATATTTCGACCAATTTTGGCTAAGAAAGAGTCATTCCTAGATGATTTGGATGCTCTGAACACAATGAAACAAGTTTCATAGGAAGAAAGGCACTTATGTATGTGATTTTACTACGTTGAACTTTAAGGAACCTCGGGCCACCAAGAGAGGAGGTCAAACCTAGATTAACCGAAGTCCACTTGTAGAGCTTGGAAAGTCATTTTTGGGGTTTCTTGGTCTTCTGAATCCAATGGATCAGGTTGCAAAGCCATTGGATCACTTAAGGTGCATGTAATCATAGAATGGAACATTAATCCAAAAAGTTCCTAACCATTGAATTAGGTCCAAGGAGATGTAGCCTAGGAGGGGTGAACTACTTTATCATATTTGTGTTATGAGTTTGTTGTGTTTTACTTCTCTGCAATTTACTTGTTGTATATGTGTTTTAAAACACTAATTAAACTCATAAATTTCTCATGAAATACACTCAACACTTGACACATAATTCCTCACATTTTGGTTAATTTGAGATGATCTTAAACATATTTTTTATACTGATGAGGGAGCTTTCATAGAATTAACAATTTTTCCCAACATTCAGATCATTGTTGTAGACCTAGTGCACCTTGTTAGGGTTGTTATCAAGTTAATACAACTCCTATCCTTCACTTCCATGCCTCATCTAAGGTTGTGACCTTCCTCCAAATATCTTTTGCTCATAAATTTTGTCGATATAGGATTATACCAACTCTCAAACAAGGCTCCTGCCACACATGTACAAGGGATTATCTCTACGACCAACCTGTGAAATCAATCCTAGCCTTACGACCTACCTGTATAAGCTATTTTAGGGTTGCATCTTATCTGAAACTCACATCTAGAGTTGTAGCCTTCCTGTAGGAGAGAAAACCCATGCAAAGTTGCCCCAAAACACCATCAAACTGTACTCAATTGATGTGACCTCCTCTCTACTCAAAATCAGACCTGCGAAAGGCAAAACAACCCAAAAACACAAACCCAAGCAAGACTTATCCTCCTTTTGAGCTTGACTGCCTCAGATGTATTTTCTATGAGATGAGTGCACTCTTGGATGTGTCTGTGAGGCCACACAAGGTATTCCATTTATATATTTCATGTGGGGATCGAACAACCCTCTAAAGGGAACCTCTAACACAAGGCATACTTGCCTTCATGTCCCTCTTTTCCCACCATAACATATAAAAAATTAATATATTCACTTGTAGACCTCAAGATTTCGTTAATTTTCAATGCCCTTGGTTCATCTCAATGTCCTCTATCATTTCCATCCATCACATGTCAAATTCTCTCCATGGTTTTGGCACCAACATCGATGGGTACAAAACCTAAAGCTTGGGTTTCAAGCCCACAAAATACTTTTGTGTGCCAACTCTTGCCCAACCCTCAAGCCTAGGGTTTGGAGTACCTCCGAAGCTACAAATATCAATAGTGAAAATGTTGAAGAACACATAAATAATAAGTCTTGTTCCTATCCATTTTCTATGAAAATACTTACTTAATTTCAAGGATATTAATTTTAGGTGGGTTAACTAATAATCTTAAAAATGAAAAATCATTGCACAAATATAAAAAATTAAGGCTTAAATATTTCAATTGTATTTAGAAATTATAGAAGAAAATTTTGAGGTGGTTATCCACATGGCATTGTATTGTGCAAAGGCCGCAATAAGACGTTAAGTTATGGTCCAATCAAATGTTTCAGAAATAATGTTTTTAATGATATTGGAAAATACATATTTGTTTTTCAAAGTTAAAATATTATAATTTGCATTAGTCAATGTTCAACTAATAGTGGTTAACAGGCAAATAGACTGCTAGAATCCTACCTTAACAAGGGGACTAATAACATAGAAAATGATTTTTATAACACTTTGTCAAACATAAGGGTTGGGGTTTTTTTGTGGGGAATGCTAGGGTCCTATAATAATAGGATTCATAATTTTGAATTGGCCATGGTTAGTATTGTAATATTGTACATAATTTTGCTTTCTGCAAAATGTTTTCCCATATTAAAAATAAAAAAATGTAAAGAGGGTGAAGTCGTAAAAGAGTAATCAGAGGACCCAAAGAAAGAAAAAGATATTAAAGATATAAAATATGAACCCCCAAAAGAGATAAGAATAGATAATGAAAGTGTGAAAATTCAAATGCCACTCCTTTTTACTTTACTTTGCAAAATAATATTGTGTGCATCTTGTCAAAAATGCCACAATCCATGATGGTCAAATAGTTTAAACTTGATTCATTCATGCTTTAAATTTCATGTTAATAGATAGAGAATAAAGATATAGCAAAACTGTTTAATCTCGGCAGATCAGTAGTTAGGTACAGAATAATAATGAGCTCATTAGTTTAATCTAAGCCATTGGAAGTTATAAGGTTAGAATTAGATAGTTTACATATCAAAGAAAAATAAATAAAGGGTCAGCATTAGCTCAAATGCACCCAGTGAATGAAGAGAAAATGCTAAGGTAAATAAAGGGTAGGTAGAAGAAGTTTTGGAAATGCACAGGGTTGCTAAGTCAAAAGCACCTTCATCATGCTTAATCATATGTTTCATGTGCAGGAGGAATTGTCAAAGAGAAAGGACATTCACTAAAGCTTATTTACTGATTTCCCCTCATTTCACTAGACCCCCACATACTTAGTTTATTAATTTCCCCTCATTATCCCTTCATTACTTTTCATCCCCTAATGTTGTCCCCTTCTTGGTTCCAAAGCACCCATTCCCTCTTCATTTCCCCTTGTAAAAACCCTTTCCCTTCATTTTGACCTTTTCTCCCTTTGTTTCACACATTTCTCGAGACATTACCCTTTAAAAATCATTCCCCCTTCCCAAAACCCCTTTCCCTAGTGTGAAACCCATTCCCATCACAAATAATAAATTCCCCCCTTAGTAATTTCCCTTTTTCCCATAAAAAACCCACTAAACCCTTCATCCTAAGTTATTTCCTAAAGTCCCATTTTATATATTTAAACCTCCATTATAATTTCCTAACCCTCACTAAACCTTAGAAAGTGTTAAACCCGCTGCATTATTTAACCCCGGGCTGCACCAGCCACATCCCAAATTTGTCCATGCAACTTCGCCGTATGACAGCCCTCCGATCTCCCACCTCTAGACCCAACCGCGCATATCCATATTGTGTAGTTTCATCATTTGACAGTTATCTGAGCACTGTTTTGCTACGTGGAGGCACCAGGTTATATCGCGTGCTCACGAAAAATACCACCCTCCACCCAAAAGCAGTGCGATATGGCATAAAACCGCCTCCCCGTGTAAAATAAAACTACCCACTGTTAATTTACCAAATCTCATGCCAAAATGTAACTGTTGTTGGTTAAAAAGCCCAAAAAGCCCCCTTTTCACTCTTTTAAATCATTTTCGCTAAAAACTTCTGTTAACCAATTCTGAAACCTTGAATCTCTGCACAACCATTTTAACCACCTTTTGCAACCAGAAGACGCTGCAGACACCAAATTGAAGCAACAAATAGACAATTGAAGCCTTATAAACCTCTGTTGCTACCACAAAACCCTGTCTGCACACCAAATCGTCATTTTCCAAGTATTCTTGAAAGAACCAGAATGGCCCTGTAATTTAAGCTATGCACAATAAATTAATTAGAAAACCTTGCTAGACTAAAGAAAACCTTATTGTGCATCCAAAAGCCCTTTCCTACGAACTGTAAGTACTCTCCAATGTTCCAGAGCTTCTGACCTTACTCCTAAAGCCAGAGATAAAACAAATTATGGCTTCCCAAATCTCTTTGGATGTAAGACCCCTACAAACCCCTCACTTGGATATTGACCACCTCCCATTGGCCTACATACATTTTCAAATTAAAGACATTTTTTCCCCTATCCATCTACTGAAACTCCACTGCTAGAGTAAAGATAAATTCTTGAACCAGAATGATGACATTCCCCTATGAGAATCAAATTTGTCCAAGTACTTGTTCCCACAGGTATACCTATTCCCATAGATCATCCACTTTTGCAAAGCTTGCTATGTCCCAAGACAAAGAGCCATAATCTCTCCTGACCAACAAAGTTTATTTACCATTACTGCAGAGTCAATAAATCAAATGCTACAGATGCAACCAAGCCCAATTGAGACCCCATTTTCCATTGAAGCCTTACTTTAACTCTACACAAAGATAGACCTTCCCAAGAAAGCTCAAATCTTTCAGACATTCATCATATAAGAGTCTCATACTCCTACAGATAGTCCTCCACTTGTTGCCACCATTTTCTCTCAGAGAGCAAGATAAATTATAATCATGCTCTCTTGTATTCTAGGATACACCACTGATGAGCATGTAGATGAGGTTATGCTTGCTTTCTTGTCTATTTTTTTCCTAGGCAAGCCTCCAGCTACAATTTTTAACTTTTCTCAATTCTTGGGAGACAGAATCCATGAGCAGTTTATCAGATTGCCTAATGAAAGAATATTCAAATACTCTTCAGTATTCTTTCACATGTTCCTATATTTTCAGTCAGACAGGTTTCTAGTCAGCATCCAAAAGGTAGACACTAAGGGCCATCCAAGATCTGTCATCTTTTGGACACCATTAATCCAAATATATTCCACTCTTTTTAGTTATAAAGTGTTCATTGATTCCTTTGTTCATCTAGTTGTAAACATGCTAACTAGTAGCAATCAACCTAAGATCAATGATGAGATTACGATAGTTTTATAGTTATCTAGAAGCAGTAGAGTGGGAGACTGGTATTTATACCAGGACCACTCTGAAATCAGAATATATGGATGCCAACTCACTCCCCACAAGCTGCCCAAATACCTCCCCATGAGGATATTTGCATTAGAGTATTTCAGGCAGATCATAAACTCAGATGAGGTCAATTTTCTGTCAGCTAGGAAGAAAACTCTGGTCAAGGTCAAAAACCAATTGGGCCCTTTTATTTGTAATAATAGGGGAGCTGGACAAGAAGTATAGAAAATCTTACAACAAATGAGATTCAATAGTTTTATGTTGCAGTATGACCCTAATGGAGTCATAAACAAACTAAGGCTCAAATTCAAATTAAGTCCTTTCATACATGAGCCGAGGCCAAACATTGAAAGATATGCCAACTAGTCAGAGGGGTTGGAAAATTCTTTAATAGATGTGGAAATTACCTTAATAGATGTGGAAAAGTAGATAGATACTAGTTCCTTTTTGCAGGTTCCAACCTTATAGGAACAAATGGGTATCAGTCCCATTCTACAGACTCCAGCCATACAGAACATAAATGTAAAAAGAACCAGGGAAGAAGGTTCTAGCTCTGGAATGGATACTACAGATGACAGGTTTGAAATCAATTACAGGAAGAAGCCTAAGCTTAATCCTGTAATTGAGCAAGAAGACACCATTGAGACAATTGAAATCACTGATACTGACACAATGGTTGGAAAAAGTAAAGGTCCCACAGTTTCAGAGGAAACTCATCAACCTTCCACCTCAAATACTCAAATTATTGAAAAGCAACTTAGTATTGAAGTCCCTTCATCTAGCAAGCCAGTGGATAAAGAGAAAGATATAAAAGAGAAGTACAAAGAAATCAAGTTGAAGAATGAGGCATTAAAGGCTGAAACACATGCCCAGTACTCCAAATAAACACCTGCCAATTAGAATAGATTAATGTTAGACTTTGAAATTAAAACTAGTAAAATGCAAATGACCTTTATGCAGCCTACAGTCCAGCAGCCTAGATCATCAATAGACTATAGGAAGACAAAGTTTGAAGTTTTGGCTAGGGATATTCACTCTATTGATCAAATTGAATTCCATAAGCAAGTAGGTGAAATGATTTACTCTACAATGACTAACAAAGAAATGACTATGCAGAAACTTCAAAGCTCTCTGGACAACATCACCGCACAGTCTCAGTTAGAAAAGGCATCCTCACAGGCCAAGGATAACATAATCAAGTCACTGGAAGACTTGGTAATTGAAATTGGATATAATCAAAATGATATCAAGGCTGCAGAAAAAATAATAAAGAAGAAAAATGAGGATATCATTGCTTTGAAGAAACAACTAAAGTTGCCTCCTTTAGAACATCCACAGACCAAGGAGATCCTAGAGAGTCAAACCCAGCAGGAAGAAATGATGGATCTCATTCTTCAATTAAATGCTCAAGTAAAAGAAATGGAGAAGGACTTGGACGAGTTAATACAGCTGAAACAAGCTAGTCTTGAGACAGCCACTGCCACCACTATTCCTACAGTTACTACAACAGTTCCTTCAACTTTGGCCGCTTCATTGGCCCCAACATCTTCACTAGCTACAACACTTCCAGTTGCAATAGCAACTACATCAGCAACAGGTTCAACAACAACAACAACTCATCCAAGTGATGAAGCGAGTAAACTGGTCAAGGCCAAACCATGGAGCTAGCTATAGGCAGGTTCATGGTCAAATTTGATGCTCTGAAGCAGAAAGGTCTGCCAAATCCATTGGTAATAAATGATAGGTTAATGCCACATGAAGACTATAACAAGAAAATCAGAGAAGTGGCAAGGGAGCAAGCCAATAGTTCCTCTATGAAAGGGATGCCTACAGGAAAGGTTATTTACCAAACTTTTGAGAACCTCTTTTACCTCCAACATGAGGTAAAACATATTTTTGTAAATAATCCCACCTTTTCAAAATACACAGAAGCTGATGAAATCTACAGGAGAATGGTAAATATTAAATTACTAGATATAGAGACTTAGGAAAAATTAAATGACTTACTGCGAAAATGCAAGGTATACAGGGCTTATAGAGTAATGAAAGAAAAGCAACAGAGTCAAAGAGTATCAGATGAAAGAGTATCAGTCAAAAGGCAAAGTAAAAGGATAGCTAGCGTAAAAGTAACAACAAAGAAGAAAAATCAGCAAAAGATCTAATAACAAACCCAAATAAATAGGGATAGTTTGCAGCAGTTACAATCTGTCTCTATCTTCTTGCATGCAGATTTTTCTTTTTCCTTGGATAATTCCCAAAATAGTTTGGGATATTTTGTAATACGTTTTTGTATAAATACTTCATAATTCGAAGTATAGGGGGTATTTCTAAACATTTCTATAGTTGTATTAATCTGAAACCTAAGGGTTCATTGTACCATTTTTTCAAGTCAACAAATTGGATTGAGTAATAAAGGCATTGCATTACAGGATTCATGTGTTGGGCCACTTTGGTGAAGTATTTTCTATTTGTCAAATTGTTATCTTCTTAAGTGTTTCACAAACTTGCATGTTATCTAAATTGAATGAAATAACTGGAATATTATTACAAAATTTGTTTAAGTACACTCTGTCTTGAACAATTATTCATTTTAATGTTTCCTTCTGATATCCAGAGTAGGGAATCCTTCATTGCTCCCTAGTTTTGATTGACCTCTGTCATTTCCCTCATTATCTGGTTTGAGGAATCCTTAATTGCTCCTTGACCCTGATTGAAAACCACTTCACCATCCAACCTAAGGGATCTGAATTTACTCAACTACCTTTCCCTGTGAACATTATCTTTAAAACTTTATTCAATGCTATTTTCTTGACACTTGACCCCATAGCCCAATGGTAAAAGACATCTCTCTATCCATCTAAGTCAGTGATTCCACCACCAAATCAAAGTCAAAACCCAATCAAGCTTAAATAAATAGCCTAAAATCAATTAACTCAACAAAGTTAAATCATAAAGAGAGAGCCCTCTTTTAGCATTAGGAAGGCTAGATCCTGATCTCAAAAGTAGGTGTGTGGTTACCTCTAATATTTCTTTGACACAAAATAACAACCCTAGGGAAATTTTAGAGTGATAACAGGGAACAAGTCAAACATAAGATATTTTAAACAAAGAAACTAAAGAAACCTTTAGCCACTAAATACTTGGTTCATATTTATATTTAGTTACGAGAATAAATATTTATACTCATATTTGACATTGCTCTTCACTAGTTTGATTTTCTTATCTTAACTTGGATAAGTTTGAAAATGTTCAAATAAAGTAAATATAATTTTTATGTGTAAATGCTTATCTATATAGGTCCAAAATAATGGTATTTCAAATGTCATTAAAATAGTGCAATGGAAGCATGGTGGAATTTTTTAGAAGTTGCTCAAGAGTCATTCTTTGGGAGGTCATGGACTCTAGAAATATTTTGGGTGCAATCATCATATCATGTGATAGAGGTCCATGGTAGGTGGACTGAAGGGAGATAATGAGTTGGTATGCTACCAATTGGAGGATATATGGGAGGACATTTCCAGCCAAGATTACAACACAATTGGAGCTTCCTATTTTCCAATGGGACCTAGGTGGGTCATCCCATCATACGATTGAGCTTGATCACCCTATTTGGTTATGGAATCTTGGTGGATTGTTCCTCCATATGATGCAGATCTTACCAAGTATTAGATATGGATTGTGCATATTAATTGATTACAAGTGTGTGTGTGTATATATATATATATATATCTATATATATATATTTAAAATATTTAAAATTTATTAAATTAATGGAAAATTATATTTAAGTAGAATATAATAAATGGATATCGAGTGGAAGAGCTTTTTTTCCCATAAGAAAAAAAATGTAATTTTCATTCTTTCAAGAAAGAATCAAAATAACATTTTGTAGATGCACCCTTGGGGCATTCTAGTAAATATGATAGGTTTTAGAAGTTGTATCTTTAAGTTGTCCAAAAAATTGGTTGATTCATACTAGATAATCCATGAGTAGTTAAAAATTTACATTGTTCATAATACATCAAATAATAGGTGAGAAGCGTTGTTTTCATCCTTTTTTTCCAAGGAAAAATCAAAATTGTCATAAATCTAAGGAGGCAACATATCATTATGTATGAAGCATTCATAAAAAACAAACATAGATTAAGACCTTTCATTTTGTTCGGCTTTCTCTATGAAGGGTCAGTGATAAAACTCATATGAAGAATCTTCATGTTGAACCTGTTTATGCCAGAGTCCTCATTCCATGGTCACACCTGATTTGGAGAGCTTGTCAACCTCCCCATTCCACTCTCTTTGTATATGAGAACATTCAAAATTATCGAATGAGTCTTGATCCTCCATAAGTCTTCCAGAATAGGGATTAAGAGTAAGTTTCTACATGCTTGAGATCTATTGAACGAGTTTATAACAAACATTGAGTCTCTGTAAACCTAAAGTTGAGTAGATCCCCTTTTTGCATAGACCAATAAATTTATTACATGTGAATAATTCAGCCTAATTATTAGCTCGAGGTTCAAATTTCATTTTTGTATGAAAATAATGTGTGGCGGATAAAAAAAGTAAAAAATCATCTCCATTTCTATTAGTTGTGTCACAAGATGCACCATAAAAGAAATCATAGGGCTTTCATCAATCTAGATTTTTGTTTATTATAATTTTGGGAGAGCTAGTACCATTTTCTTATGGGAAATGTGTAAGAATAGCAAGAGCTTCTTCTACAAGGTACTCAGGGAGTGAAGGTTTATCCTAAAAAATAGCCTTTTTGTGTACCAACCACACTCCCAACATATGAGAAGTGGGACGAATTTATATGCACAAGTGACCGTATCATAGTATCAATCTTTCCTTGCTACTTACATATTTTACCTCTTCCTAGATTCGATTGAGACCCGTCACATACTTACGGGCATCCCCCATGTAATACTTCTACCCAACCGTTATGTTGTATACATATGTATGTGGATATTGAGGTTGGGGTATCTCTGGAAGTATCCACATGGTTAGGTTGGTGGATTGAGTTATGACATGTTAAGGCCATAACACTTATTTCAATAAAGTATAATAACATTTAGGCTAATGAGACAGATACTTTGGACTATTAGGCTGTTGAGTCGAAGTTTATGTTATGAGGCTTGCATGCCAAGGTAGCCATATTAAAATAAATTGTGGGGCCAACGTGCCCAGATTTATATGCCTTTAATGGCTAAGTAGTTGGGTGGCCAGATTGTAATTACTTTTGTACAAATATAATAATAATAATAAAATAAGGCTAGCTATAGAGACCATTCCATGAAAAGAGTATGGAGGGTCGAATTCTAGAGGCAAAAGGCAACAGTTGAGTTTCAGTGAAAAGTGTGCACCTTAGAGCCCACGTGGCTTAGGGAGTGCCACATTGCTAGTGAAGGTCATCCATTTTAGAAGGAAGTTAAGGTGTATGTGATTTATTATTAAGAAGGGGGGATTAATGGATTATAATTATGGATTCATGGATTCATTCATAGGGAATGGATTCTAGGAATTATTTAGTTGATTTTTCATTCCTGGAGACTAAGGAGCCAGTGAGTCCTGAGGAGTGGACTCTATATTGGCTGATGGTGCAGTTATTCAGTTAATTGTACTTAAACAAATAAATATTGTTTATGTGATCTTGGTGGCTCTAAGTATTTTTTTGGACCTAGTTATGACTCAGTTCCACGGATTTATAGTGGGGAACTCGATTATGAGAGAATCAGAGAGCCCTAGGTTGGATTTTGTACCGACTGAGGGGATTATTTTGGTTCAGTTGTTCGACACTTAGACACTGAGCAAGAATATGGCTCCTAAAATTGCAAGCTAAGACTATTCCGGGAAAATGTAAGTCACCCTAGAGGGTAGGCACTGCTAAGGGTTTTGGGTTACACTTCTTGGGTTCTAGTCAGGGGGACATGAGCTTGTGGCTAGAGACAAAGGCTGCTAGGGTTGGTGTTGTAGCTAAGGTTTTGATGTTGTACAACTATTGCCTGGAGTTGTGTCTTAGCTTTGGGGTTACCTGTGGCTAAGCTTATGAGCCACACAGTCTATGACTAACAGGAACATGGAGAGCCTGCAACCTGTCGACACCTCCAATATAGATAAGTTTTCTCTATGCAATGATATATTTTATGTGTATTATATTTATGCGTTAATGTTAATAAACCCTAAAATGGGTTTTTGGTATAAATGTGTGCCATGTGTTATATTCATATGTATTAGTTGTAATCCCTAGTTAGGGTTTGAGATATTATGTGTGATGTTTCTGTTGTGTGCATGCTTGCATGATATGGGCATAATTGTTAATTAATTGTATGAATAAATGGTTAACTATTGTTTGATACATGTTGGATAAGGATTGTCAAATTATGCATGAAGTATATGATTATTGTACATGGATGTTTATGTGTTTTGTATGTTTTAATACTTTCATTATGGTTGTGTAATTGCATTTATACATGATTTTTAATGTTTACATTGCAAGTATTGTTTTTCATACCCATTATAATCTTTAGTTATCAAATGAAAAATAATGGCATATTTAAGTCCAAATGCTTCTGCAATTGATTTGATGATATTTAAGCAGTGTTGATTGAGTGATGTTGGCTAGTTGGGAATCGAGAACATTACACCACACCTACTTGAATAATATTGAGTGGAAGATCTTATATTGAATGAAGAGAAATCAATGTAAATCCATTTTAATTTCAAATTTACCGAACACTAAGAGGTTACTTCAAATTAAAAAAAACAATGGAAAATCTCTAAGTACATAAAAAATATTAAGTCAAGATATATTTATGGTAATGTTTATATGTATGTATTAGTGTAAAATTAATTTTAAGTTCAAATCTATAAATACTAAAAGACATTCAAAAATATTAACGAGAGATCTCTAGGTGCTTAAGAAATACACACACTTGGTATCATGCAATGCATTGGTTATAATTGCAAGTTCATAAGAAAAAAAGAGGAATACTTGCAATGCAACATAGTCCATGCCTCTACCGCTAATTAATTGATGAAAGGTTGTGTACTCCACACAATGAAATCTCTTCGCACAATCAAATATCTCCACACAAATCTCTTTGCATAGTGAATTCTCTCTATATAGAGAAAGATTTTAATTGATTAAAGGTTGTACATAGTGCCCATCGCTCTATAGTCTAAATATTTCACCATGAACTTCTTGTGTAATGACAATGTATATGTGGAGGAAATCTAATTTTGCACAACTTCCACATTCTTTATCCACATAGTTATCTCAGATGATCATTATTATATAATATTAGTAATATTTTAATACTAAATAATGCAATCTCCATTTTCTAACTATCGCTAATTAATTGATCAAAGGTTGTGCAGAGTGCGGAGAAAATTGTGCTCAATGACTCCGCACAATGAAATCTCTCAGCACAAAACTCTTTGCACAATGAAAGCTCTTTGCATAGTGAAAGCTCCCCGTATAGTGCAATTTACTAAACAATAATTTTTCATCGCTCTCTAGTCTAAATATTTTACCATGAACATTCAGTGAAACAGCAATGCAGACGCGGAGGAAAGTTAATTTCGCACTCCACACAACTTTCGCATTCTCTATCCGCGCAGTTGTCCCTGATGATCATTATTATATAATATTGGTAATATTTTAATGCTAAACAATGAATATTTATGTATTTTTACTACCATTAATTAATTGATCAAAGGTTGTGAGGAGTGTGGAGAAAATTATGCACAATGATTTCGCACAATGTAAGATCCCTGCACAATGAAATCTCTTCGCACAAAACTCTCTGCATAATGAAAGTTGTTTTGAGTGAAAACTCTCTACACAATGAAAGTTATTTTCATAGTGAAATCTCACAACAAAAATTTTCAGCACAATGACAACTCTCCGCACAAAGCTCTTTGCACACTGAAAGATATTCGCACAACACATAATTGGCCAATGAAGTTAATTAATTGATTAAAGGTTGTGCGAAGTGTAGAGAAAACTTTGCACAATGAAATATCATCCTAGGTAGCACTGCATGATTGGCATGCCGTTCAAGAAATTGAATGTGTGAATCTATTTCTTGGTCACCAAAAGTTTCAAAAATCAATTTCATGTGCTCATCTATAGCTACATTTCATCTTGCTTAACGAATTCTCAGTAATGATTCAATGAAAACGTCGCATCTATCCACAACATTCCGTGCACAAATTTTCTAAACAATAATTTCCCCTCGCTCTCAAGTCTAAATATTTCACCATGAACTTCATGTGAAATGACAATGGGGATGCAAAGGAAAGTTAATTCAACACATCTTCCGCACTCCGCACAATAATGTGTTGCAATGTTCCACACTCCCACATGCATTCTCTATCCACATATTTTTCTGAGATAATTATTATTATATAATATTCGTAATATTTTAATAGAGTTTACGGGACTGATGACATCCAATCCTGATTGTACAAAAGGTAGCTCAATAGATATCCTTTATATTCTTCATCCTTATAATGGGGAAAATGTGGTATTGGTTAGCCATGTGAAACTAATTAATTGAATAAATATTATGCGAAGTGCAAAGAAAACTCTGCACAATGAAATCTCTTCACACAACACTCTTGGCAGAATGCAAGCTCTCCTCACACATGTCGAACTTGATACATGCAACAAATACTGAGAAATATTACATATCAGTTATGCAATGAAGTTCTTTTACATATAATGAACCATTTATTGAGTTGTTTCCGTATAATGAATGCATATCCACATTGTGCACAACAAGTGGAATTTTCACATAGAGTCGTCCATTTATTCATTTATGCAAGCTTCAAATTCAAGTGGGGGAGAAAGGGTGTGTGACAAATGTAGGAGAAAGGGTATGTAGTAAGTGCGAGATTTTTTTTTCTTCTACATTTCGCATAAGGCAGGGGGCAGGAGCTAACTGTTATTATTTTTTGTGCAAAGAAAAGGCGTGTGGGAGAAAGGTTGTACATGAAGTGCGAGAGAAGGGACTTTATCAAGTCAATACATTTTCCTCCGCACTCTGCATAAGGTTAATTTAACAATGTAGGACAAATTTACTTAGCAAGAGGAAGTGCTTAGATATTATTATGATCTATATTTATTTGGCTATATTATGGCGCATAAGTACGGAACAAGTAACATTGATACATTATGAAAAGTGCTTAAAGAGTCCAAAGATGCCATAATTGATGGAAATATTGCAATTCGCTTACCAAGTGAAGTTTTCTTTATTCACATTTTTCACAAGGGTGATTCATCATTGTAAGAGAAATTATATTACGACCTAAGGTGCAGAACAAGTAATGTTGATACATTGTGCATAGTGCTTAAATATTATTTGGATAATTAGTATAATTTCATGTTTCATTTCATATATGCAAAGGAACTAGATATAACAGATCCGAAGGATGGGCATCATATTGTAGAACTTGTAATTTCAATTGACAAGCTAGTTTGGAATTTTGCACTCACTATAGATAGATGCATTAGCAGTGTAGAGTGAAGGATGTGTGAGTGAAATCATATGTGTGGAGATAAGGGAGTGCAAAGAAGGAGGGGCAAATATGGCATAGTTTGGAAGTAGGTTTTAGAGATTATCTCTGAGTGTGAAAACAAAGGGAATCGAAGAGTTGATGCCGATGTCATGGTTGTTCAGCTTGTGCAGGATTTATTTTAGGTTGTGAAGTGAATTTTTTACGCTTCTTCTATACAATATACATATCAAAGAGTACATATAAAGCACTCTTAGAGAAGATATCATTGTCTATCATTGTATTCATTGAAACGATTTTTTAATTGAAAGAATTGTAAACACTAAATACACTTATACACTCAGGATTAGAAAGATTATCAACAATAATGCATGTGGCTATCACTCTTCTTTAACTGGTTCAATACTATGTTATACTATTTTTCCTCCATTTTCACTTTTTATGACATTTCAAATTAGCATCATGCACATGGTAGTGAGATTTAATTGTGTGAAAGTGCAGAAAAAACACAATGAAAGCTTTTTTCGTACTTTTGTATTCCACAAAATGAAATTTATTCAATTCTAAAGACTTGTTGTTAGAAATTTTATTTTTTAGAGATCTATGCTTGAGATCCAAAACTATTATCAGATGTTCATTTTTGTTTTAATCAATAACATAGCATTAGATATAAAATAAAGTATGAAAGCATATGTTCAAAAATCTATAGAAGACATTATCATAGAATCAATATGGACTTAGATTGAGTAATGATCATTGTTTCCAAATTCAAATGACAATCAATGTAGCTATAACTTAGATAGGCATAAATAACACACTTGCTGAAAAAAATCAAAACTATAATAGCGAGAATTACTTTGTTGTATGTAGAAAGAACCTGCGAAAAACATAATTAATAAATCAATATGTGTATGCATAATTAAGCAAAGCTTTGATTGCACGGAATGTGGAAGTGTGAAGGAACTACAATGAACGCTTTCTTCTAACTTTCATATTCCAGAGAATGAAATTTGTTTAACCAATAACATAACATTAAATATAATACAAAGGCTCAAAGCATGTGTTCGATGTAATAGCCCCTCATTGATTTTCCATGTAAATAAAATAAGGCCAAGGCCATGGGACACATATTCCAAGTTGAATGATGGGCAAAAATTATAGTGGTCATCACATGTGGTTTATTAATGACTATGGAAATTGGTAAAGGCAAAGAGGTAATAAATGACATTTAATTAAAGAAATCAATGAAAATAGGAGAAAAGGAAGGTGAAGAGACACAAATATGCATGCAAGGGAAATTAGAGAGAAAATGAAGAAAAAGGAAGGAAGAGACATGAGACATGAATGATAAAAAGGCATCAGAGAAACAATTGACATATTTTTGGTCAGTTTCATCTCTTGACAGCTTTAGTTTTTCTAAGGAATAAATAGAACTCCAAGAGGAGAGGGTCAGAGCACTTGGACACAAGCAAATGATAAGAAACTACAGTAGGAGTACATTGCAGGTAATAGGTCACATGTGTGATTTCCTAGCTGATATTTGAATGCATGATACATGCATGTGGTTGTTTGGTTATTTTGTTGTTGTTGGCATGAGATTTGCCTGGATTGATAGTGGTTTCAAGCTTGCATTGCCATTTCTTGGATAGCCATGATGTAGTGGGTTCTCTATTTTGATTAAGCTTTGAATAGTTGGTAGACTTGGATCTTGATTGAGGTGGTCTCGGGAAAATTCCCAAGGGTCAAGGGTGGAGATGGGATTTCTCCTGGAACTCTTGATGGATGGGTGGATATGGGGAAAATTCCTCTGGAGCTTGTGAAGGAAGTCAGAGGCATCCAAGCTTGTTTGATATTTGTGATTTCTGGACTAGTTTAGGTGAAATCAATGTGGTTCAGGGTTGAGGTGCTTTGGACTTTGAAAGCCCTAGTTGGTTTTATTTTGGTTTAACCCACATGATCCCACATTCATGCTTGAAATATGGCATGGGGGAGTGATTGGCTAAAAGAGATATTTGGTTCATCCCAATCTATGGTCAGGGGGTATGTGGAATTCCCTAACTTTGTTGGCTTTTGCATACGTTAATATGAGTCATTTTCCTATTGTGATCAATAAGCACATGTACTGGTTATTATGTTGATAATATGGCTAGTTTGTCATGGATTTTATTCTGGTTATGTGTTGGTTATAGGCATGGTTGAATTTTGCACTCCTACTATGGATCTTGTTCATGATTTGCTAAGTTATTGAATGGTTAATGTATGCATGGGGCTAACAAGTGTTTTTGAAGCTATCATGAGAGGGAATTGAGCATTCTTAATGATTTTCTTATGAAGTTAAGAAGGTCGTGATGAAATATCCATTCATGATCTGTAACTACTATGTTCACCATGTGTTTGACGAAATGTTTATCATGTGTTTGGCATGTGTTGGTTAAGATCTAGATTTACTATTGATTGTTTAGACTTGTGTTTATCCTAGACCTAATTCTAGAAAGTTTTCGAAAGTTATTGGATAGCCTTGAAAAAGTGGCACTGATCTCAAAGCCGCACCCTCTGAACTAGATAATTTCGATTTCAGCTGCATGGAGGAAGGATCATGCATGTAGTTAGATCCTTCCAACCACATGCATAGCTTGGAAAACCTACGGTTGGGGTGTAAAGTTAGGAAATATAAATTTCTAGCTTAGGGTTTGATCACGAAGGGTTGTTTTCAGACACCTCAGTGATTTGGGGTCCCTGAGGGTGGAAATATGTTTCCGATTTGTAGACCCCACTTCCATAACTATAACTTGGAGGTCGAGTCATATCATAGTAACACTCAAATTATGTTTACCTTGGAGAACTTGTAAAAGCAAGTAAATGTGGGATGGGGCGGTTACAGGGTGGTATCAGAGAAGTACTGTTCCTTGTTATAGTGGGAGTTTCCAAGTGATTTTGATACCACGAGGTGGTATCATAACATTTTTGTTCCCTATTATAGTGGGAGCTTCCAAGTGCTTTTGATGCCACAGGTAGTATCAGAACAGTTTCATTCTCTATAAACCTTTCTCTTGTACTGGTGTTACATAATGGTATCAAAATGATATTTACAATATTGGACCTCAGGGTACATGCAAATGGTTGTGGTTATCATGCATGTAGTTATTGTTACAATTTTGTATTATTATCATGCATGCATCATGATATATATATATATATATATATATTCTCATCTGGACTGATTTGTGTAGATGAGATAACCTTGCCTGAGATACATTGAGGTATGATTTTGATTATGTCTTCTATTTGGTTTATCTAGCATGGTATGTTTGTAGGAATTAGAAGGCCAAACATGAAGAGAAGATCGATGGATTACAGTTCACATAACTCCCCATACATACTTGATGTGGATTCACTGGAATGGGAAAAGTCAATTGAGCAACAAGGAGAAGAGTATTCTCCTAATCTAGTAGATACACTGAGGAGTCTGAGGGAAAATATTAGAAGTTGCAAGGAAGGTAATAACAGGTTGATTAAGGCACAAGAAAGACTTGTAAGGGATCAAGAAAAAAGAATAGAAGTCAATGTAACGATTCTTCAAATTCTTTCAGATTTATAGAAGCAGGGACACCCGGGGATCAGTGATGGATATAGGCAGGAGGAGAACACTAATGGGGCATATGGTAGAAGGTATTGGAGAAGACACATGATGGATATAGATGATACAGTTAGAGGCAATATATCCTTGGACACTTAAGAGGAGGGGTAGCACTCATGGATTTATTCTAGATCTGGTTCTAGGAGACATAATCACTATCATCACCAACATCCTTATAGGAGGAGTGAGAAGAAGTATTTTCAAGAAGAGTTTAATAAATCCAATCCTCCTCCTAGTTTTGATGGAGAGATGAAGAAATCATAAGATAGAAAGTATGGCTACTTGGGATGAAGAATCTTTTTCAGATTGCATGATTATTCAGAAAATATGAAAGTCAAGATAGTTACCTTCAGTCTCAAGGGAAAGACATATATTTGGTGGGAAGATGCAAATCATGCTAGAGGAATTAGAGAAAAGGAGATGATTTGGGATGAGTTTGAAATACTCTTCAAGAAGAAGTACTAGTCTAAAAGATACTATGATGAAAGGGCCAAGGAGTTATACGAGCTCAGGATGGGTTCCATGATAGATGATTATTCCATGACCAGATTCCTGGAGCTATTGAGGTACGTGCCTTATCTCAAGGATGAGAAAGTAAAGATTCAAAAGTTCGTCAGTGGGTTTCCAGTAGCATTCAAAGACCAGATTGAGTTTGATGAACCTTGTTCAGTGGAGGAAGCCATTAGAAAGCTGAAGAATTGTTATGAGCAATCAAAGTGCAAGTCAAAGTTCAAGTGTGACTCAAAAGGTGATGAGAAGACTAAAGGATAATGGCCTAAAAAGAGAGGAATACCTCAGGATGAAGGTGAAAAGCAAAATGTGGCACCTTACAAGAAGTCCAATGCAGTTAAGAGAGGACAGGAGTCTGAGCCTGAGGAGAAGAATAAGGGTGATGGTAGAAATCCTTTGAGGTGTTGGATTTTTGGTGGAGAACATTGCAGGATAGATTTTCCATCTCACCAGGGTGGCACATATAGTTGGGGATGATGGTCACAATATTCCTCATATTTACGTAGCAGTGGATAATAGGCAAGCAGATCACCATGCATACATTATCGAGATGGAAGGTAAGCTTTGTGATCAAGTTGTTTCTATTTTGATTGATCCTAGATTGAATTATAGTTATATTAGTCCTGACCTAGTGGATTAGTGTCAGTTGAAAAAGAAAGTGCAAGAAGAACCTTGGTTTGTGTAGTTGGCTACAGGGACAAAGAGAAGATATCGTCATTGGGTGATATCATGTGCAATTTAGCCTAATGGTATGTCTAAATCAACACATCTAAATCTGCTTCCTTTGGGTTCATATAATATGCTTTTGGGAATGGATTGTTTGTTCATTCATAGGAATAAGGTGGACTCTTATGGCAATGCTATTGAGTTCCTGGATGATGATGGGGAAAAGAGAATATTTTCAGTAAAGAAGAAGCCCACATCAGTGAGAATGGTTATATTTATGCAAGCAAAGCGCAACCATGGGAAAGGATGTTTATTGTTTGCAGTTCATGTTTCCAGTAATAAAGGGAAGGAAATTAAGGATGAGGAAGTTCTGGAGAAGTATTTTGTCTTGCAGCAGTTTCAGGATGTGTTTCTAAAAGAGATTCGAGAGCTATTGTCTCATAGGGAAGTGGATTTCTCTATTGAGTTGGTGTTAGGAGAAACAACAAAATCTAAGGCACCTTACAGGATGAGCACTCCAAAGTTGGTGGAATTGAAGTTGCAACTTAAATAAATACTTAATAAGAGATACATAAGGTCAAGTGTATCTCTTTGGGGTGCACCACCATTTTTTGTAAGGAATAAAGATGGTACTCTCATATTGTGCATTAATTACAGGAATTTGAACAAGGTAACCATCAAAAACAGGTATCCATTTTCATGAATTGATGATTTGTTTGATCAAGTACGCATCAAATAAGAAGACATCTACAAGACTGCATTACGTACAAGTTATGGACACTATGAGTTTGTGGTGGTTCCTGTTGGTCTTACTAATGCCCCGACCGCCTTCATGTGTTTGATGAAAAATGTGTTGCATCCTTACCTGGATAAGTTTATGATAGTCTTTGTTGATGATATATTGGTTTATTCAAAGTATAAGGAAGAGCATTCAGAGAACCTAGCAACAATATTGAGATTGTTGAGAGAACATCAGTTATATGCCAAGCTCAACAAGTGCAGTTTCTTTCTGTCTCATATTCATTACTTGTAACATGTTGTTTCCAAGGAAGGTATAACAGTTGATCCGACTCTTAGGGGGAGTCCCCCAAGATCTAAAAAATTGAAATTCCAGAAGAAAAGAAGAGAGCACATAATAATAAAACCACAAAGAATTTTTTTTTTTTTTTAATTAAAACAGATAATAACTGTAAAGGCTACATTGTAGTGGACAATCCGTCCTTTTACAAAATGCGACTTGTTACTTATAACCTTATTTGGTTACAATACCACAAGTAAATTCCATGGGGGGTAAATACCATGGGTGAATGAATACCATGGGTGGACATCACTTACAATATCGTGGGTAAATTCCATGGGAGGATGAATACCAAGGGTGGATGCCACTTACAATACCATGGGAAAATACCATGGGTGAATGAAGACCATGGGTTGATGCCACTTACAATACAATGGATGGATGAATAATATGGGTGAATGAATACCATGTGTGGATGCCATTTTCCATTTGGATCATTCCTCCCTCCTTAAGAAACAATAGTCTCGATTGCGTGAAGTTCCCTCCTGAGAAGCCTTTGTTGAATATGAAGAATCACTGAAGAGAAGGGTTTTGTGTGGTTAAACCATAACCGTGATGAACGAAGATCTGAGGATAGAGATACCCTGTAATGCTTGCGACCAACTGTTCTAATGACAATGTGCGAACTAGCAAATGGACTTCGATGAATTGTGGGTTTGTGGATGACCCATAACCATGATAAATGAAGATCCGAGGATAGAGATATGTTGTAATGCTTGTGACCAACTATCATACTAACAGCATGCAACCTACCAAATGGAATTCAATGAAGTGTAGGTTTGTGGATGACCCATAACCATGAAAAACGAAAATCTAAGGATAGAGATAGCATGTAATTCTTGTGATCAATTGTGATTGATACATGTGGATATTGGTGGCCACCTGCCAATTCCACTTGGACGCCCACCGTTGTTTCTTTCATTTTTTCAGTTTCCTTAATTGTATCACAATTTACAATTTTTAGCATTTTTTCGGGTCCTAAACTTCCGGAGCCATTTTAGGCCCTCAAGGCCCTAAACGACATTTTTTTGGAAATCTACCGCCAACGATTTTTTATCTAAAATATTATTTTCTATCGTAGTCATTAGAGAGATATTTCCAATGGGTTATCATGCACGTCAAACAAAGATAATATGACCAAGTCACGACCCCGAGAAGTTGGTTGTCCAACTCACCCCAATGGGGCCCATAAACTCTTGGTGTTACATCTTCTCAGGTTAGGGTTTTGGTTGTTTAGGGTTCACTCTTATTGTTCAATAATAAAAAGGCCCTTGAGCCTCATTATAAAGTAGTTCATAGGCATGTAGCTGCCACATATCTTCTCAGAGATAAGCTACCATCGCCCGAGCTAGTCTTATTTCCATTCAGTTTGTAAGCATATTTCAGTATTTTATATTAATGAAATGAACTGATATTTCTACTGTATATTTGTATTTATGGTTATATATGTAATTTGTTGTGTTCCTGTTTAAATCCATATCAATGGTATCAGAGCGGTTTTCTCTTTCTCTGTTTTTCTTTGCATGTCCCTGACGAGGTCGAGATATAAGGAGTTAGGGCTTGAACTGGTCAAAACTTTGCAAGACCAACCTTGTAAATTCTAAAGGCCTCCCATGGCGGATGAAAAGAAAGACGAGGGGGAAGGAGATCCTATCAAAACCTTGCTTGAGGAAGCCCTCGAGTGATAAAGGAACACGATGATGGACAACTTTGCCTAGATCTTTCAACGGCTACTCAGGGGTGACACATCTACTTCTGACAGCTACTTTGGAAGCGCGACACCCTTTAAGGTACAAGTTAACTTTGACATTCCCATATTTGAGGGTTAGATAGATGCAGACACTATAGATAAATGGTTAAATATGCTAGAAGGATATTTTTTCGTTCATGATTTTTCCAGCCGGGAAAAGATCACCTTTGCACTTCTCAAAGCAACCCCCCACGCCAAGTACTAGTGGGAAACCTATTGTGAGTAGAAGGATGAAAGTATGAAATCAATGTTGTCAGTTGCACCCACTTGGAATTCGTTCCGGCATGCCATCAAGGAGAAGAAATACCCTATCAAGAGCTATGAAGATAAATACATAAAGTGGACAACACTGCTATAGGGAAGGGACCAAGATGTGCCAGAGTTTACCAATGTTTTTCATACCCTTCACACAAATTTGGGTATCAAGAATTCTGAGAAGCATTTGATTCTCATGTACCTTGGTTGCCTGCACAAGTACATCCAGGATGAGATGGAATTCCTGGACATCTCCTCGCTCAGCACGACATACCAATATGTGGTCAAGATCGAGCAAAAGTTTAAACAGATGAAGCGAGACTTTGGATCTGCGAATCCTAAGCAAGGGAAAGGTGCCCCCAAACTGTAGAACAAAGGATAAAGCCAAGGCGGGGCAGCCCAGAATAACCCGCTAAAGATGCAAGCAAATAAAAATGCTGCGAAGCCGAAGAAGGACATGGGAAAGTGGTGTGAGTTCCATAAGAGCTCGAATCACAACACAAGTGAGTGTTGGGCCAAGCAGTCACTGGTGGCTGAGCTAAAGGCTTCGGAATCAGATGCATGTTACGACTCCGAGTCAAAAGCTGACAAGGGGAATGACAAAGGGAAACATATTATTGATGCGAAGTCCAACGCCACCATTACCACCAGTAAGATCTAGAAGGAGGAACCAGAAGATCCAGATGAGGAGGAGCGCCTCTTCTACTCCCAGATGTGGGTAAAAGGTTCCCCGCTACAGTTCATTGTCAATAGTGGGAGCCAAAACAACCTCATTTCAGCATAGTTCATGAAGCAGCTGGGCTTACTAAACACAACACATCCACAACCATACACTATCAAGTGGTTTCACCAAGGACGGGATCTTTGCGTGAGCGAGTAGTGTCACCTTCCATACAACATCAAGCCCTTCACGCATGATGTATTATGTGACGTTTCTCCCCTTGATGTTTGTGATGTATTATTAGGCCAACCATACTTATGGAAGCAGCATATTGTTTATGAGTCAAGGCCTCATGTTGTTTTGTTACTTTGGGAAATAATTTGTATAGGATACCAGAGGTAGCACAACCTACTTCCATCTCTTTGGTTACTGCAAATCAATGCAGTAAGCTCATTTCCAAAACTGGAAAATTTGTTTTCTTGATGATACGCCCTCAGGGAAAGAAGAAGATGGTGGCCACGGCCTCCAGATAGGGCCCCTCCACACAAAAAAAACAGATGGACAAGGTCATGGAGGAGTACAAGGACATCTTCACCTCACCCACAGGGGTTCCTTTGCACTGTTAGGTCAAGCACTCCATTGATCTGACCCCAGGTGCACTACTGCCCAATGGACCAATCTATCAGCGCTCCATTATGGAGAACAATGAAATCAAGATGTAGATTCAGGAGCTACTGCAGAAAGGTCACATCCATCCGAGTTCATCACCCCTTGGGAGCCCGATCGTGTTGGTACAGAAGAAGGATGGGACTTGGAGACTTTGTATTGATTACCGGGCGTTGGACAAGATCACTGTTTGGAATAGGTACTCGATCCCACGAATTGATGACCTTCTGGACCAACTAAAGGGGGGAAATATTTCAGCAATATCGACTTGAAGTCTAACTATCAATAGGTACCAATTGAACCATCCAATGTGTGGAAGATTGCCTTCAAAGCCAAGGAGGGCCTTTTTGAATGGTTGATTATGCCTTTTGGATTGACAAATGATCCTGAAACCTTCATGAGGCTGATGGATGACATATTGTGGCCATTCACCAACTCATTTGTAGTGGTATACTTGGATGACATCCTGATCTTTAGCTAGACTTGGGAAGAGCACCTCCACCAGATCCAAGGTTCTCCAAACACTGCGACAACACAAGTTGTGTACCAATTTGGAGAAATGCACTTTTGGCATGACCCAGGTTCAGTATCTGGGATACATTATTGATGAACAAGGGGTGAATGTGGATCTAGCCAAGGCCTAAGTCATTCGAGATTTTCCAGCTCCAACCACTCTGACAGAGCTTCGTAGCTTTCTGGGTTTTGCTAATTTCTACTGCAAGTTCGTGTTCGGATTCTCTCATATCACTTGGCCCTTGAGTCAAGTCACCAAGGGAGGAGGGAAAGCAAAATTCTTTTGGTCTAAATCTCAACAGAAGGCATTTGCAGAGTTGAAACATCTCCTTTTCTCTGCACCAGTGCTCACTTTACTACACTTGCAACATCTATTTGAGATCGAGATAGATGCCTTTGACTATGCTATTGGGGCAGTCCTTACTCAACAGGGGCATTGAGTGGCATAACATATTGAGACACTTTAAGACACAGTCCAGAAGTATCCCACTTATGATAAAGAGATGTATTCCATTATGTAGGCTTGCCGATAGTGGAAGCATTACATTTTGGGGAAGAAAACGGTCATCCACATAGACCACCGACCCCTGCAGTTCATATAGACGTAAAGGAAGTTGTAGAATAATCACCATCAAAAGTGGTCCACATACATGCATCAGTTCCGTTTGAATATAAAGTATAAGAAGGGTGGCACCAATAATGTTTCAAACTACCTCAGTCGACCACTGATCATGGCGTTAACCACCGTGCTCAACTCTTGTGGGCACGAGACTTTTGATTGACCACTTCTCTATAAAAGCGACCCAGAGTGAGGGTCAGCAAGTTCCAGATTTTCACTTCCAGGATGCCCTGATATGCCACCTGGGACACCTTTGTGTTCCTTCAAGCGAGAAAGCCAAGATGATTTGGGAAGCGCACTACAGTTGGGCCGCTAGGCATTTCGGGGTCGAGAAAATAGTGGCAATATTGCAAAAGTATTTTTGCTGGCCGAATCTTCGACAGGATGTCAGGAAGTACATCAAATCTTGCACTGCCTGTGCCATTGCCAAACCGACCATCAAGAAGCAAGGCCTCTATACTACGGTGCCTAACCCTAGTCGACCTTGGGAATCCATCTCCATGGATTACATATCGGGCCTTCCTTCTACTAAGCATGGCAACGACTGTGTTTTTGTGGTCATCGACAGATTCTCGAAGATGGCCATTTTGGCAGCCTACAAGAAGAATATCACAGAAGAAGCCACTACTAAACTCTTCTTTGAACGAGTGTGGGTACACTTTGGGATCCCACAGTCTATCATCTCAGGTTGGGACAGAAGGTTCCTCAGTACGTTTTGGTCTAGTTTCTAGTCGATGCTGGACACCAAGCTCACTAAGTCCACAACTTTCCATCCCCAAACTGATTGTTAGACAGAGGTCGCCAATAGGATGATCGTATAAATTCTGCACATGTACAACTCAAAGCATCCACACACATGGGATGAGAGCCTTCCCCATGTTCAGCACAACTATAACCCTCTCCATAGCTCGATTGGCCACAACCCTTTTCAGGTGGGCTTGGGATTCCAACCACTATGTCCCATCGATGGGGCCATACCATTTGCAGCTAGTCAGGTAGATTCGACTCATGTCCAGTCGGAAGCCAATAAGGAAAACAACTTCATTGAGCACATCCAACATATCCTCCAGTAGGCCCATGACATTCTAGAGAAATCAAATGGCAAGTACAAGTAACGACATGATCAACATCGGGTGCCACACAAGTTTCAGGTGGGCGATAAAGTCTGGTTGCATTTGCAAAAGGAATGCCTCACCGGAGCTTATTGTAAACTCAGACCACTTTGATATGGTCCTTACACCATTACCAAGGCTATGGGTGATAATTCATTTGAGCTCAGCATTCCCCCATTCCCTTGCCTGCATCCAGTGTTCAATGTGGACAGCCTTCGACCATACTTCCCACCATTACTGGACACATCAGACATTTGCAGAATAAATCACACCTACAAAGTTAAATCCAAATTGCATGGAGCAAGCCACAACTGATCAAATCATGGACATGCAGATCAAGAACACTCTCCAACAGAAGATCCAATTGTTTTTAGTTGTCAAAGCATGGCAACTCCTTCACCAGGGACTAAGTTCAGTAAAAGTTCACTCATCTCATGGAGGAACTCAACAATGGGGACCATTGCTTCCTAAGGGGGTAGGAATGATCCAAGTGGATATTGGTGGCCACCCACCAATTACACTTAGACTCCCACCATTGTTTCTTTCAGTTTTTCAATTTCCTTAATTGTAGCACAATTTACTATTTATAGCAGTTTTTCGGGTCCTAAACTTCCGGAGACGTTTTGAGGCCCTAAACAACTTTTTTTGGAAATCTACCGTCAATGATTTTTTATACAAAATTGTCTTTTCAATCGTATTCCTCAGAGATATCTTTCCAGTGGGTTATCATGCACATCAAACAGAGATAATATGACCAAGTTGCGACCCTGGGAAGTTGGTTGTCCAACTCACCCCAACGGGGCCCATAAACTCTTGGTGTTACATCTTCTTAGGTTAGGGTTTTGGTTGTTTAGGGTTTGCTCTTATTTTTCAATAATAAAAAGGCCCTTGAGCCTCATTATAATGTAGTTCATAGGCATGTAGCTGCCACATCTCTTCTCAGAGATAAGCTACCATTGCTCGAGCTAGTCTTATTTCCATTATGTTTGTAAGCATATTTCAGTATTTGATATTAATGAAACGAAGTGTTATTTCCACTGCATCTTTGTATTTATGGTTATATCTGTAATTTTTTGTGTTCTTGTTTAAATCCAGATCAGTGATACTAATAGTGTGCGGCCTAGCAAATGGACTTCGATGACAAGGATTTTGTGCGGTTGACCCATAACTGTGATGCTGACTATCAATGAAGTAGTAGGTGCCTACATAGATTTGGGTGGGAGGGTAGGTCTCTAAAGAACCTAAGATGGATGCTGATGAATGTGAAGCAGGTGCCTACTAAAGCGAGGTGGGAGGACACGTCTCGAGAAGGAACCCGCTCTTAATGTTGTTTTAGATTTAAAATGGGTGTAACTTGGACGATATAACTCATAATCTTTATAATAACCCATTTTTGGAAATAGAGTGATCGTTCTGTATCTTCCAATGTGTTTGAAATCCCTATCTGGACACTCTGGAAACTCAAATTCGCATTGCAACTGTCTCGTCATCACAAAAGTTATGAAAAATAGTTGATTTTAAATCAATGATATCTTCGTCATTCTAACTCCAATTCAGCCAATTGTTTTTTTGAATTTGGGTATTTTTTCACAAGGAATCTAGATTTGAAATTATTTTTATAAATTTTGCACCAAAAGTTTTAGATCTGATCTGTAAACTCGCCACCCAAAAAAATCCTACAAAAAAAAACTTCCCATTGTGGAGGTCGTAGAATATGCATGATGTTTGTTGAAGACTGGTGAAAAACTTTGAAACTGAAATATGCATCAAACCTTCATTCCCATGGAAACATAACCTGAATCTGATACCACTGATCCAGATCTTCGGAGGAGGCCCCCAAGATCTAAAAATTTGAGATGCTGGGAGAAAAGAGGAGAGCACACAATAACAAAACCACAAAGAAACTTTTTTTATTAAAATAGATAATAACTATAAAGGCTACATTATGGTGGATGACTTGTTACTTATAGCATTTTTTTGTTACAATACCATAGGTAAATTCCATTGGTGGGTAAATACCATGGGTTAATGAATACTTTGGGTGGACGTCACTTACAATACCATGGGTAAATTCCATGAGTGGATAAATACCATGTGAGGATGAATACCAAGGGTGGATACCACTTACAATACCATGGGTGAATGAATACCAAGGGTGAATGCCACTTACAATATCATGGGTAAATTCCATGGGTGGATTAATATCATGGGTGGATGAATACCATGGGTGGATGAATACCATGGGTGGATGTCACTTACAATTCTATTGGTGGATGAATGCCATGGGTGGATGCCATTTTCCATTTGGATCAGTAGTGGATATAGAAAAGATTAAATATATCATGGAGTGGTCAAATCATAGGAATGTGGATGAGGTCAAATCATTCATGGGACTAACAGGTTATTGGAGGAGGTTCATCAGGAAATTCTCAAAGATTGGCTTTCCTATCACATCTTTGCAGAGAAAAGGAAAAAAGTTTGAATGGATTTAAGAGTGTGCAACTAGAATTGATCAATTGAAGCATTCGCTTACAAATACTCCAGTTCTGAAGCTTCCAGATCTGAATAAGGATTTTGTGGTTTGTATAGATGTTAACAAGGAAGGACTTGGTGGAATCCTAATGCAAGAAGGATAGGTGGTTTTCTATGAATTAAGGAAGTTGAATGCGTGGTAGCAAAACTATGTGACTCATGATCTTGAGTTGGAATCCATCATTCATGTATTGAATATGTGGAGACATTATCTCCTTTATAGGAGGTTTATTCTGATGAGTGATCATAGTGGGTTGAGATACTTGTTTGACCAACCAAATTTGAATGTAAGACAAGCTAGATGGTTGGATACTCTCAGTGAGTTTGATTTTGAGATCAGGTACATTGAAGGCAAGGAGAACAAATTTTCAGATACTCTTAGTAGGAGAGTGCAAGTAAATCATATTTCAGTTGTGAGCTCTTATGAGACAGATTTACAAGATTGGATCTTGCATGCAGGGCAACATGATGATAGGTATCAATAGCTAAAGTAGAGATTGCAACAACATGGTGAAGTTGATAGAGATGAGGAGTATCACCTCACATCAGATGACTTGGTGAGATTCGGGAACAAGATTTATGTGCTAGATAACAGCGAGATGAAGAAGCTTATCTTGAGAGAATTTCACGTCAAGCTATATTCTGGC
Source organism: Pinus taeda (assembly GCA_000404065.3). Lineage (NCBI taxonomy): Eukaryota > Viridiplantae > Streptophyta > Pinopsida > Pinales > Pinaceae > Pinus > Pinus taeda. The sequence continues at coordinate 61,189 of APFE031606139.1, read as the reverse complement.
CATCCACGGTACCATAATACTTTGACAGTTGTTAAATTGTTCTATTATTGGCTGAACTTAAAGAAAGGGGTTGATTAGTTTGTTGCAATATGTTTGGAATGTCAACGGGTGAAACAAAATTGTAAGCACCTAGTTGTTCTATTGCAGCCTATTACGATTCCAAAATATAAATGGGAGGTAATTTGCATGGAGTTTATTACATGTTTTCCAAGGACATCAAGGCAGCATGATTTCCAAGGACATAAAGGCAATGTGATTTCCAAGGACATCAAGGCAACATGATTTCGTTATGGTTGTGGTTGATAGGTTGAGAAATATAGCTCACTTCATTGCAATGAAGTTTACAAATTCAATTAGTAAGGTGGCTCAAATCTTAATAAGGGAGATAGTGAGGTTACATGGAATTCCAAAAAATATCATATCAGATGGAGATGCCAAATTCACTTAAAATTTTAGGAAGGATTTGTTTGCAGGCTTGGGGACAGAGTTAACTTTCAACACAACTTTTCATCTGCACGCATATGGGAAGACAAAAGGGGTTAAAATGATTCTTGAGGATATGTTGAGGATATATGTTATGCCTAAACAGAGGAAGTGGGAGTATTATCTTCCATTAGTAGAGTTTGCATATAAAAATGGGTATCTATAATCTTTGAGGTTGAGTCCATTTGAGGTTCTACACGGGCGAAGTTGTAATAATCCTATTAGCTGGAGTGATCCAATGAATAGGTTGTTGATTAGACTAGATATGTTGGATGAGATGGAGCAGGAGATGCAAGTCATTAAAAAGAATTTAAAGGCAACACAGGACATGCATAAGAGTTATGTAAATCAACATAGAGCATTCAAGGAGTTTTAGATTGGGGAGCTTGTGTACTTGTGCATCAAGCCCAAGAGGAGATCCTCTCAGGAAGAGTTGCTTGAGGATTAGTGCATATGCCAAGTTAGCACCTTGGTATTGTGGGCCTTTTGATATCCTTGAGAGGATTGGACTAGTGGCATACATACTTGCATTGTCGCCAATAGTGAAATTCTGTGATTTTTTCCATTTTTAATTACCTAAGAGATATGTCCAAGATGTTGATCATGTGATTGATTGGTCTAAATTGTAGGTGGAACTAGAGGGAGAGTTCCAACCAGATCCATAATGCATTCTACAGTGGAAACAACTCATGCTTCAGAATCGAGAAATAGAGAAAGTTAAAGTGTTGTGGAAGAACTTTAGGCCCAATGAAGCTACATGGGAGATGGTAGATAAAATGTAGGCTTTGTATCCTTCCTTATTTTCTAGTTGACCAAATGTGTTTGGTATATGTGTTTTGATTCTATTTATAAGAAATATGTTGTAAATACTGCAATGAGTTGTGTTATAAAGCTCCAACAAACAGTATGGTGGTTATGTTTTCAACAATTGGTATATTGTAAATACTACATTGAGTTGTGTTTATAAAGCTCCATAAGCTGTATGTTTTGCTAGTCATAAGTGTCATAGAAAATAAAGGATGGTGTTCCCCCAAGGGGAAGGGGTTTGTAATAGCCCCTTGTTGATTTTCCATGTAAATAAAATAAGACCAAGGTCATGGGACATGTATTCCAAGTTGAATGGTAACAATATAATAGGCATCACTTGTGGTTTATTAATGGCTATGGAAATTGGAAAAGGAATTGACAAATGTAAAGATGAAATAAATGACATTTAATTAATAAAATGAAGGAAAATAGGAGAAAATGAAGGTGAAGAGATACAAATATCCATGCAAGGTAAATTAGAGAGAAAATGAAAGAAAAAGGAAAAAGGAAGGAAGAGACACGAGACATGAATGATAAAAATGCATCAGAGAAACAATTGATAGTTTTTTTTTATCAATTTCAACTCTTTGACAACTTTAGTTTTGCTAAGGATGAAATCAAACTCCAAGAGGTGAGGGTGAGAGCACTTGGACACAACCAAGGAATCAAGCAAAGGATAAGCAGAGGAAAGCAAGGGAGCACAAGGGAAGGTTCGATAAATAGTTACAAAAATAGTACATTGTAGGTAACAAGTCGCATGTGTGATTTCCTTGCTAATATTTGAATACATGATACATGCATGTGGTTGCTCGGTTATTTTGTTGTCTTGGCATGGGATTTTTCTAGATTGACAGTGGTTTCAACCTTGCCTTGCCATTTCCTGGATAGCCATGATGTAGTGGGTTCTTTATTTTGATTGAGCTTTGGATGGTTAGTAGACTTAGATCCTAGTTGAGGTGGTCTTGAGAAAATTCTCAAGGGTCAAGGGTGGAGATGGGCTTTCTCTTGGAACTCTTGACGGATGGGTGGAGATAGGGAAAATTGATTGGAATTGGTGAAGGAAGTTGGATGCATCCAATCTTGTTTGGTATTTATGATTTTGGACCGATTTAGGTGAAATCAATGTGGTTGAAGGTTGAGGTGGTTTAGCCTCTGGAAGCCTTGGTTGGTTTTATTTCGGTTTAACCCACATGATCCCATATTCATGCTTGGAATATGGCATGGGGGTGATTGGTTGAAATATAGATTTGGTTCAACCCAATATATGGTTGGGTGGTACATGGAAGTCCCTGACTTGGTTGGCTTTTGCATATGTTACTATGAATCATTTTCCTATTGTGACCAATGAGCACATATACTCGTTATTATGTTAATCTTATGGCTAGTTTGTCATGGATTTTGTCATGGTTATATGTTGGTTATAGGCATGGTTGAATGTTGCGCTCCTACTATGGATCTTGTTCATGATTTGTGAAGTTATTGAATGGTTAATGTATGCATGGGCTAAAAAGTGTTGCTACAACTAGCTTGAGAGGTAATTGAGCCTTCTTGATGATTCTCTGATGAAGTTAAGAAGATCATGATCATATATATGTTCATGATCTATAACTAATATGTTCACCTTTTGTTTGACGAAATGTTTAGCATGTGTTTGGCATGTATTATTTAAGATCTAGCTTTAGTATTGATTGTGTAGACTTGTCTTTATCCTAGACCTTGTTCTGGAAAGTTCTGGACAGTGACCTATAGGCTAGCCCCAAAAAATTATGGCAATAATCTCACAACTTTGCCCTCTGAATTGGAGAATTTTTGTTGCAATCACTTAGAGGAAGGCTCATGCATGCAATTGGAGTCTTCCATCTGCATGCATAACTTGGCATGCCTGCATTAAAATCAGAAAAGAGAAAATTCCTGCTCAGGGATTGATCACTAGGGGTTTTTGTCAGACATCTAGGTGATTTGGGGTCCCTAAGGGGTGGCAATATGTTTCCAGTTAGTAGATCCACTTCCATAACTAGAAGTTGGAGGTCGAATCATATCATAGTAAAACTCAGCTGATGTTTATCTTGGAGAGCTTGGAAAAGCAGGTAAATGTTGGATGGGGTGGGTACATTGGAAAATTTATAGAAAACATTATCATAAAATTGATACATACTCATATTTAGTAACAACTGCATCTAGATTGAGATCCAATCACCATAGGCATTATTTAGATATATACAATATCATATTCAAAACATAGTCATAAAAAACAAAATTGTTGAACTAATTTAGAACTATAACGTCGAGAATTGAAAATATTTATACAAAATTGTAAAATTAAATGTATTTGTTGCACTGGGAACTGCGATTGGGCTCCTGTGAATTGTAATATGAAAAAAGGAATTTGCAATGAAAGACAAGAATTTATACACAATAATTAGCTAAGGTCATCATAACATAATCAACAAAACTAAATTATCTAATATTAGTTAATATAAAATCGAATGTTGAAGGATTTGATAACACTTATAGTATGCAAAAGTGTCCATTGTGGCTATGTTTATGTTAGCTGTCTCTTAGGTTCATGATTTCTTGAAGAAATTTGTGCATCATAGTTTTAATGAAATTTCTATCACGAGCAACTGTAACTTCCATTTTGACATTTTTATTGAATATCTCCTTTTCAATTTTTATAGCTTCTCCTTACAACTGTGCAACTAAGATAAAGTTCTCATTATTAAATCTAGCAAAATTAATTATCCATTTGGTAATTTCTTCTACAGTAAAATCAATTATTCCATTAAACTCTATTGCCATTGATTGTTTTCGATGGTCCAATTTAGCTTTTAGTGTGTCCCTTAAAATTAATTCAGAATTGTGTATGATGCATGGATTGTTTCGATGCTCTACAATTTCTACCACCATCATATATGCATCACCTCTTTTCCTGGTTAGCTTATCACATTCATAAATGATTACCTCTAGTGTATTGATTATCTATGACCATTTAACTTCCAATTTATTTATCCGATTAACATCCGTAAGTCCTTTGTTTTATTTTCCTGTATATCAAAGAGTAATGTAAGACTCCGATTAAGAGTAAATAAATCATTGTTAATGAATTTTCCATAAGATTACTATCAACCAAATTCAAAAATGTCTTAATTTCTTGTTGTAAACATATAAAATCAAAAGTTTCTTTCCATGCATGATCATTAGCTTCTAATCTTTGGCATATGTTATTGATGATATATGATTTTATTGCATTGAGCATATTAATAGCTTTATTAGATCCATGCAGTGTTGCAGTAGTAGAAATTGACAATGACGTTTTGCATATTTCCAATGGAGTCATTAACAGAGGACCCAAATTTAAAGTGTTTTCTAATTCTTTTAATATTTTCTTCAGTCTCAAATTTTCTGCAGTTTGTTCATTAATAGACGTTGCAAGTGCATGACTGGTATATTGATGGAATACCATGAGCCTCTTTGCTCCGACACCAAAAATATCAATATCTATTTGTTATTCATTAGTAATCTTTTTATTATGAACCTTTACCTTTTCAATTCTCAATTTTTTGGTTTCCTTGTCATATTTTGCATTTTTCAATGTAACAGGACGTTCATAAAAATAATGAAGTCTTCTACAATATACTCCATTATTTTTTTATTCTTTGATAAACAAGAAGCAACCCATTCATGTGGTACATCGTTGTCATTTTCCACATTTATAACTTCTTGAATGTCTTCTCTATTTGTAGAAATTTTGGATTTGGCTATTTGAACCATGCACACTTTGTCTGGAAAGAATATCCAAAGAGACTCTTTGTCATCTTGATTACTTGATAGATCACCATGAACTCGTTTTCCAGTGGCAGAAGCTTTTCTCTTTCCTAGATTGGAGGATGAGGTTGCATCTGCACTGAGTGTGGAAGCTTGAGATTGTTGTGTAGGATTTATGACTCTTTTCCCATGTTTCGCTTCCTTGTTAACACTGGTTTCCTGAACAAAATTTTCAACACCCATTACCAATATTTTCTTTTTAACTCTCTTTAAGTCTTATAAATGATCTGTTGTGTGAACATATTTTGAATTAGAAAAATATTTAAACAAACTATTTTCTTGCATATTATGAGATGTGAAAATTGCATTGGTTCTTTGTTCAAGTGAAATTTAGGTTATTAACGTAAGTTGTAAAAGGCATGAAATCATAACGAATCTATTATTGCTAGACAAATTGACTAATTATGAAGCGGTTTAATTGAAAATAAAATTAGCTTATTTGATTATACAATATGTTTTTTTTATCATAAAGAAAACAAATAGAAAACGAATTTTGGAACATTTGTTATAGTTCTTGTGTTATATAGTGCGAAAAGAGCCAATAGAAATCCCTAGATGATTGTGTAAAGAAAAAAATACCTTGGAGAGAAATATGGGAATGAACCTAAATAGTTGAGAAAATGAATTGATGAATAATGTTGAGTTCACCCAGTTGTAAGGCCAAGAAAGTATTTTCTTCGTACAATTTCAAGTACTCATTCTCTACAACATTCGTCAATTCACTACTGTAAATGTCATTGTTTCTTTTATTTTACGTTGATAGATTCAAATAACGAGTGGTGAAAATCCTCATCTATATAAGCAAATTAGTTCATTGTATGAGTGAAAATAGCTTGTTTCATTTGTCTGCTACTTATTTTCGTTCCCAATCTCACTTAACTTCACAATTCTCTGCTCTAGTCCCAATTACTAGTTGTTATTATTTCTCGTGTGGAAACTCTCACATATGATACTCTTAATAAATAACAATTGAATATATCAAATCCCACATTTACGATATGTAAAGGAAATAAATCTCAATTTTCCAAAACCATCTTATCCACTTACTCCACATTTTTCTCTTATTTTAATATCATTGAAATACATGTCATTAGAAACATAAATTTACAATATAAAATAAGTATAAATCAATTGTGATTGTGACAATTAGCTTGGAAATTGTCAACAATAACGGTAAACAATGGCAAATAAATATTAGACAGACACGGTCAACTACCTCTACCATGAATAGTTCTGGTGGTTGAGTTGGCCCTCGCCACTACATCGATATCGATTCTCTCTCTTTTTTCTTTTTTTACATATCGAAGTATTGAAAAGTTTGAATCAAATTTGATTTACAAATAATCTAACATGTGATTTGAATATCATGGTATAAATATAACTACCGTAACACGTTCTAGCTGGTTACATACAAATTTTCCCATGATTTCTGACAAAAGTTTTTGCCAACTAATGGTATTAATCATGAATTAATAATTTATGCCCATAGTTCTATGTTCAATGCATTCATTTATTTGTCCAAAATCAAATACTTTTGGAAGACGATTGGCATTTGTCACTTTGCTTCTTCAAATCTCAACGATTTTCTTCTTATCTGTTACCCGGTTCAGATATGATCTATACCTTTTTATTACTAAAATCCCCTATGGATAAAGGAAAACAAGTTAATCATATGAGTGTAACTATTTTAGTTTAACTATATATTTATCGAGACGCTGAACACCCAGTAAATAGCAATTGAAAATACCAAAGTGGACGTTTATGATAAGTAGTGGAAATAAATCTTGAAAGTTAAAAATTATTTTGTTAATTTATTTTGCTATCCGATATTTCTTTAATATCGTCGATATACGTGTACTAAGTGGCATGGATTTATGAACTAAAATAAATATGAACTCACTGTCATCATGACCATTGTTGTATGAGTTGTCAATACAACAACATAGAAATATTTTGTGCATATGCAATCAACTAGCTCAAACACAAAATGATTTCATGGTTTTGTGATTGATTACACATCAATTAGCCAAAAAATGCCAAAATGGTTTAGATTTAATCTTGTAATGAAATCTCTTGATTAGTTGTCTAATAAACATTAAATCTTGTTTCCAAACATTGATTAAGTTTATTTAACATTTCACATGTGTCAAAATATCATGAAAATTGATGCCCTATAGGCATGCACAGAGAGAAAGAAAAAGAAAATCGCCATGGCATTGATTTGTGCCATCAAAAAATGTATGGAGATGTGAAATGCACATCGTAAAGGTTCTTCCGCACATAATCCTTTTCAGCACATTAATTATTTTAGACACTAAAAATGCTTTACCTTTCATATTAAAATGGTAATTTATTCAATGTGAATGGATGTCCATTGAATCATGCAGTTCGATGTATATAGGAATAATTAGTGTTACGTGTTCATTGTACGAAATACAGATTTGAGGAAGAAGCTTTCATTGCCCGGAGTACGGAACAAGCACGATTAAATCTTCCTTCATATTTTTGCACTCTGTGGAACAAAATTAACCAAATTAAAAACAAAGCAATTAAATACTTAACATTACCCGAATTTTAGGTTTATCAATTTTTTTTATTGACTAATGCAAGAATCTCCAATGATGGATGTTGAATGCACTGCAAACAATTAATTTGAATAAATACAAAAAATTCTTTACTTATGGACTGGACTACCTAGAGTATGTTGTTGGTCAGAACATCAAAATATTATTATATTTGTTTTTGAAATGAACGATATGTTAAACAAAACATGTCCGAAACAGCTCCACCTTAATCAATGTGTATATTAAGCCTAACATACCTTATAATATATGTAATAATAAAATGTCAAATATTCATTATTTCTAGCTTACAAACCACTATTTCTAGTTATGCTTATTATTTATGAATTAAAGCTTCTATTCATAGTTAAATTAATTACGCATCTACATAATAAAGCTCCTTAAGCACCCTTGTTCTCCCATACATGTCATGTCCTCCACACACGTAAACTTATTAATATTAATTAGAGATTTGTTCAACCCCCCACCCACACGTACATACCAAAATGTAAATTTGGTTAACCATTAACAATTTTCATAAAATTATTATACATGATGAGAATGTGTGGAACAAATTTGTGAATAACTTAATGTTTATGAAAATGTAAAACTTGTGTGTATCTGCAATAATTGCTTTACGAGAAATAGATGCATTGAAAAATTCTACTGCGATGGAAATGTATACGAATATGCAAAACCATTTGTTGCCATTATTCAAACTTGAGCCTTGATACAAAGTAAGTGCGGGGATGTAGAAGTACACACATCCAAGAAATCTCTACACTTCTCACTCTTGACTTTTCGCTCACCCTTTATACTTTTATTGTATTATGCTCCTCTCATATTTCCATATTCCGCATAATGAAAGATCCTTCGCACCTGTACAAAGGTATAATTTGGGGAAATTAATTGATATATAGTATTGGTAAGTATTTACTCAATATAAGTTTTCTGATTCCACATAATAAGATACTAAGACATGTTGTTGGATGGCTACATGTGAGGATGTGCCTAAAATGGGTAATGATGAGTGTGGAGCTGCAAAAAAGGATTTTAGAATATTAACATTGACATTATTTCTATTATATCTAGTTCTACTACTCAATAAAACATTTGACTCCACCTTGATACTTTGTGCAATGAAAACATTACTATTAGTACTAACAACTATATCAATTTCTTACCGTAAATGATGGCTTTGTTTGATACACTTTAGAAATCGATATCAGCATACGATTTTGTTAATATACTAAAATTCATTTTATTTTTCTTAACTAAATTTCTCTATCTAAGACGATGTGAAGATTGGAAGTATAGATATGCGAAAGCACGGAAATGCGCTTGACCCAAACTAAAAAAGTTTCCCGACAATTGTCAAATTGTATCATCATAACTTAAGCTAATTTATGGATGCATAAGTTCATAAGTTATGAAAGATGCATAAGTGACGTGAAAATATGAAGAAGCACCCTTGCCTATTTTTCATGTTCCTTTCCCCATCCATACTTTCCGCTTCACACTTTTTCTCCACATATTTCCATCTCACATGACACATTCTCCATACATTCATGAACCCTTTTTAAATGTGATTAATTTTTGAACTGAAAATTATTTAGGAAACTTTTTGTTCAATGTTTCAGATGAAAAATAGTACTAGGTGGTGATTTATAGGGAAATGTGTCAACAAGCTTTTGAAATGGATAGTATAGTGAGGAAAAATGCTATTTGTGGTGATACAAATAACTCATTTGCTCATATATATAGGAACTTTAGCTGATCGATTACGTATTTCGAATACCAAACTCATAACATTTGCTTTTTTCAAAGCATTTTCGAATGCTATATGCATTTGTGATTTCACATTTGTGGATTTGGGGTTGGAGGGGGGGGGGGGGGGCGGGGGGGGGGGGGGGTGGTGTGGGGGGGGGCATTTATTATGTTAGTAGTTTGACACTAACAACAAGGGTTGCATAAAAACTGTGAATTGTGTGGAATGAAGGATGTGTGAAGGAAAACATATGCGCAGGAGAGAGGGGGTGTAAAGGAGACTTTATTATTTTCCATTTAAAACTTTTACAGATTTTCCAGTACGGGAGAGAAATTTGTAGTGATTGACCAAAGTTATATGGCAATATTAAAACTAAAAACAAACTTTTCTATTTACATTTATCGAATATTAAGTGCATTAACGATTTCAAATTTTCCAATTGAAATCATATTATCCAGTATTATATGATTTTTTTCAATCCCTATGGGAAAGAAGTGTTGTGTGGTAAAATTAATATGTGAACCATACTACGAATGAGTCAATTTAGTAACAGTTTATGACATGAAAAGGTTGGTCTATGTGTGCATTAGATACCGAATAAGTATAAATGATTAATTGTATTAGCTAAATTCTATGTAAAAATAAACAATGTGTATGGGTAACATCACAAAACATGTCCTTAAAAACTTTTGCAAAAAATATTATCTCATAGCACTTCACAAAATTGGTAAACAAATTCAGAATTAGTACACATTGATCAATGTTTGTGCCTGAAAAGTCTCTAACAATAACGAAAATAGTTACAATAACAAGAATTATATCTAGACGCAAATGTCGATTACCATAGCTATGATTAAAATAAACATCAAAGATGAAACATATTTTTGGAAACCAAAAACTATTATTGAATATTCATTTTCATTCGGATCAACAAAAAAACCATCATCCCAGAATTGTCCACAAAATTGGTAAACAACCTTTGAATTCGTATAGAGTAATCTGTTTTAAACAATAATGAATACAATTATAGTAACAATAATACTACATGGCTTTTCATCACAGCCATTATATTTATAATGATACTTTTACGATATCCCATCTCACTAGAATATTCACTACGACCATTTCGCTTTTGTGTCTCATTAACTTTTCGCACCTACATTTCGAAAAAATAACAACAATTATTCCATAATGAATTAAATACATGTAATAAATGATAAGCAAACACTGAAACAAAGTTATTTGGAAAAACGAATCCATGTGCAAATGAAATCCCTTATGTAAATAAATTTATATTATCTTTATACTTAGCCATAAAAGTAAATGAATTTGTCTTAGTGGAGTCTAGAATTGGATTGTCGTGAACTGCAATATGAAAAGGCATATGCAAAGAAAAGCAAGAAACTACATCCAGAAGTTGGCTTACTTCATGATAAGAAACCTAATTTTTTTATCATTAGTAAACACGAAAATGAATGTTCCAAGAATTAAGAAGACTCATAATATGTAAAAGCATGGATACAAATTGTTTAATTGTCAACTGTTTTTTAGATTTTAGGTTTGTTCAAACAATTTATTTATCTTTTCTGGGATGTGAGCTTTCATAGGAACATTTGTAATTTCCTGTTTGACACATTTACTGAATATTTCCTTCTCAATTTCCCTGGATTCTTATTATAATTGTGCAACTAAAGTAGATTTTTGTTTATTAACATTAACAAAAGTAATTAGCCATTCGCTAATTTGTTGTGTACTAAAAACAAATATATTATCTAATTTTGTTTCCTTTAACTATTTTAGCTTATCCAATTCAAGTGTCAGTGTTTCTTTCGAAATTAATCCAAAATCAATGTGATACATGGATCCTTCAGATCCAGTACAATTTGTACAACATTGAGGTAGGAATTATCTCTTTGATTCTTAATGTTTTAACATTAAGAAATAATGTTCTCCAGTATTCTCATTCTCTGATACCATATAACTTTCATTTGCTTCATTTGATTAGCATTAGGAAGTTCCTGCCATTTTTTCTCTAGTTCAGAAAGTAAATTAAGTCTCTGGATAAAAGAAGATAAGTCATTGTTTACGAAATACTTGTCTCTTTTGAGATCACATTCAATGTAGTCGACAAATGAATTACTTCTTTATACTAAATTCTCCAAATTGAAAGTTGTTTTCCATGCATGTTCAATGACTCACAATCTTTCTCATATAATATTGATAATATATGTTTCCACCACATTAAGGAGATTGATAGGTTTAACAATTCTATGTGATGTGTTGGGGTTAGAAATTTCTGACGTTGTTGTCCATATTGCCAATGGAATCATCAACAAAGGACCCAAATTTAGAGAATCTTCTAGGTCAATTATTCTTGTTTTCAATCTCAAGTTTCCTACTTCTTATTGGCTAACAAACTATGCAAGTACGTCACTGGTAGCTTGAAGCAGTTTCATGACCGATGTGGTTCCAACTTCAAACATATCAACATGCAATTTTGTTTGATCAAAAATTTTGCATGAAGCTTTACTTTCTCAATCTTCAAATTTTTACTGCTCCTATCATAATTTTCATTTTGCATTGTGACTGAACAATCATCAAAAGTAATAAATTCTTTAGTAATTTGTTGCATTATCTTCTTGAAAAAAAGCACTAACCCAATCATGTAGCACAATGCTATCAACTTCTAAATCTATAGCTACTTCAACGCTTCTGTTTTTCATAAGACATATAGATTTGATTGATTCACCAGTATACATTCTTTCTGAAATGAATCTTCAATTAGGCTCTTTGTCATTTCCATTACCTAATAACCTATTGCGAACTAGTTTCATATTTGCAATATCTTTTCTCTTCTTCTTTTTTCACTTGAGCATGAACTTGCATTAGTATCATTTGTGCAATGTACATAGTGCTCTGTAAAATCATTAGTAGTTGATTCTTTGGTAATTTCTTGAGCATCTATCACTAGTCCTTGATTTTTTGTTCATGCATTTTTACTTTCCTTGCTCTACTCTCTAACTTGTGGAAACAAGTTCCCTTACCCAATAGTTTCCAAGTGTGCGCCAAATATATTGTCCTTATCAAGGGATTTAATCACTTCAACTTTACTTATGTTAGAAGGGTACAAAGTCTCTACGAGCTCTATAACATGAGCCTCATTCTTCACAGTGATTTCTCCAACAATAAACGACAAAGAAATACATTTTCTTGTCTTTTTTCTTTCAAACATAATCAACCAGTCACGTATTTCCTACGGACATTAGCAAAAAAATACCTATCTATAACAAATTTTGGAAACAACCATGACTTACCTTTAAATCCATAAATTTGAATTAGCGTATTACTTTCTCTTTCTTCATGCATACCTTCGCCCTATAGGAAAACCTGCATCTGTGCAGATATTTTATGAGGCTCTTGTCCAATTATCATGCAATTGACTTACTTTATAAACACATCTTGAATTACACAAAAAATTAAAGAAGCATTATGCTTCCACTGTATAGGATACTAGAAATGCATTGGTTCTTGATGTAGGAATTTACAGGGTA